>JAVQJF010100858.1:0-25316 GCA_036023855.1 Gadopsis marmoratus | reverse complement strand
ATCTCTCTCTCCTTCCGTTACTCAGACAAGCCTTCCTTCTCCTAGGCTACCACGTCACATTTGTTCTCTCCATCCCGTTTTCTTTTGTCACTCCCCCTCCTCACCCTTCCTCTCAGCATCATCTCTGTGCTGTGATACGGTGTCAATACAGCGGTCTGCTGTATCGAGGTCTCAGCTGCTTGGGCGGCTTCAGCCTTGTCAACAGAACAAATAGGCCTTCATATGACCAAATAACCCTTCAGCTGACCTCCGGTTTTGACCGCTGCTGTGTGTTAACACCCACAGTGGACTGTCTCTCTCTTTCTTTGACTCTCCCACATAGGTTTTGGTGTTAGTTTCCCCCCACAACCCAAAGACATGCAAGTTAGTTGAATGTTGTTGTATTGGTTTGAATGCAAGTGTGTGTGTGTGCGCATAGAATCTGGGTCGGACGTTAAACAATCGGCTGCAAATGACAAGGTTCTCTTCTGGGCTAAATAATTACAAATGCGTTCATGTGTACTCATTACTTCTACTAAAATAACAATGTTTGGGCCAATCAGGTCAGCAACATGCAATGATGAAACATTATTCCCAATGTGCATGGTCATGCATTTGGCGATTGACATGAACATTTTGTTGTAAAATTCAATTTTCAGGTGTAGCCATATACAGAGACGATTGATTGGCTGAACAGATGCAAATATAAGTGTAGCATCTCTACACATTTGTAATCCGTGTAGCCTCATTTACACACAAAGAAAAAACATGTTTTGCAGATTTTGTGTAAGCCAATGAGTCAGAAAAGATGTGTTTGACCTGTAAGCATTCGTTCTGCACATCTGAAACAAAAGAATCGGTGAAGCTCAAACAGGACAGGTCCATAGCTTTTATCTTCTTTGATGTCCCTCTTTCTGCCTCACTTTAATCCAACACTTAGTTTTAGTTTATTCTTGCCAGGGTAGATTTGTTTGCATTTGTGTTTGTCGTAAGTCTCTGCACAGAATTTGCACAGAGAAGCAAGACTTGTCGATTCAGTCTCCAAAGGGCTTTGCGCGTGCACGCACA
The DNA here is from genome assembly GCA_036023855.1 of Gadopsis marmoratus. Lineage (NCBI taxonomy): Eukaryota > Metazoa > Chordata > Actinopteri > Centrarchiformes > Percichthyidae > Gadopsis > Gadopsis marmoratus. Next base: position 24,269 of record JAVQJF010100858.1, on the reverse strand, counting down.
CACACCCATACACACATACAAAGAGAGAAACTGCATAAAATCTCACAGTATTTACTCGTTTACAGTGAGTAAACAGAGTTTTCTGTGGACTCCGTGTCAGTAAGTTGCTTAAGGCTTTTGTGTCCAACCCATCATTTGAAGTCAAAAATCCACAATGGCTTGTATACGGCTTTTATAAACAAAAGGTCATTCTACATTGCAGATATAAGCACAGAATAGCAAATGACATGGCGTAAACACACTCTTCTCTGCACATACTGTACAAGTACAAATACTATTTACAGACATACAACCAAACTGACGCGTACAGTATGGACAAATTCACGCACTCGGATCAGAGCGACATGCTTACCAGTTTCCCTTTCTAATCTTTTGAAATCAACGTCCACTTTCATGGCTGAATGTCAACTGTCACACCCACAAAAAGGCAGCCTAGCACTCTCTTAGAGGTACGACACCCATTAGATCTGCGGTAACAGTTGCTTTCACCACCGCAGAAGAGTGAAAATTGTCAAAGTGTGGCTGCGCACCCCGGAGTTGAACCACTGCACGTTCCACGCTGCTGCACACTTCAAGCTTGTGAGAGGTGATGTAAAAGTCTGGAACCACAGAAACGGAGCAGAACCGTGCGTCAACACATCGGTCTCGGCCTGATTTTAGGAAGACTTTGACTATTACTTGTTTAACTTGGACATACGCACAGTATAATGCAAAGAAATGTTCAGTTTTTCAGTGATCAAATTATTGATTATAATTGCTGACTTTTTTGCACTTGAAAGAAGTGTTCTGGACACCAATCTGACGCTATAAATTAAACACCCTACACGCACGTGTCACTTGTTGACTAGACCTCGTTTGAGCACTGGGTGGGTCCTCGATTGACATCTTTCTGAACCCTGTTTATGTTCATGAGTTTGGTGGCTTCGTGTAATTTCAAAATAGCTTTGACCAGCTTAAGAAGTCTCACTAGCCAGCTGTGCTTGTGTGCAGAGCCTAAAATGGACTCTATCAACTCTCACATTACTGCCACGATGACTCAGTGTTATTTTCATTCAGTCAACATTCAGTGTCAAACACAAGGCTAGTTTATTCCTCCATTTAATTTAACTGAAGCTGGCTACTGTCTGTCTCACTGGCTGAAATGACATATTTATTCAGCAGATATTCACACCTGTATACCATTCATATCAGGTCAGTGAGTTGTCAAACTACCAAGTGAAACTCTTAAATGTTTAACTCTGCAAGCCAGCATTCGTATGCTCGATTTTTAATAGGGCAGTCAACTGTCATTTTGAAAAAGTCCAACAGAGTTGAGGGTCTTTCTTTGTGAAATGATCTGGTCATTTATGGTGTTGAGTAGTTAAATTCCAGTAATTTCTAAGAGTAATTAAGCATAATCATGTATAACAATATAATATGATGTGACTTTGAATTGATACTCGGAACAAATGCTCGATTTTCAAGAAAAAAGCCACGTCATTATCTGAATAAATAATATTTTACGTACAGATTTTTAACTTCAAAAACAGATTTGATCATTTTCGCTTTCAAAAAAGCTTCCTGTGCATACAAATGTTGAAAAATATTTGACATTCTTTTGAATTTATGTTTCGGTGTGTGCACGGGTCGCCCGATACACATGGATGTTTGCATGTGGAGTTTTGAGACACGTTTAATGGTCTCAAGCGCCACATAGATCCAACAACTCATGCTGCGTTTAAGTGCTGGTGGAAAGATGTTTATTTAAAAAGGGTGAATAACTCGTCACCCCTTTATTAAAACACATACATTTACCTATTAGAGACTTTTTGCAGTAGCGTGTAAATGTATGGTATAAATAAGCTATTGTTAGGTGGAGGACATCCCGTGAGCATGTGTGTGCTTTGGTTTGCACATGCTGAACTGGTCCACCACTTAGCAGTATAAACCGTATATTTACATTTATATGCTATTTTATAGTATTGTACACATTTGTAAATCTGATTTTTCATTTGTAGATCATGTAATATACATTTGTGACCATATTGAGACTAATTACGCTCCATAGTCCCTGCTCTAATGTTAAGTTTTTTATTAATTATATTGCAATTTCCCTCCACATGCTTTTGATGTTGCAAATACATACCTTGGAAATATCCAGTGCAAGAATTGCACTAATTGAGCAATTTATGACCTAAGCGACTCACTGTCTGAATACATTTTAGCTAAACAAATGTGATTTTGTTCGTGGAGTTAAGGTATCAATGTGCAGGGTATATTTAAAAAGTAAAAACCAACATGTTGACTTTCCAAAGTAAATCTAAGTAAAGAGCCTAAGTAGAGACTGACTACCAATTGCAGACTACACCCTGTTTGGTGCACAACTCCAGTCCTGTTCTCCAAACTATATATTCCTCTCTCTGTACCATTGTTCAAGTAAATCATGTTTTCTCGCACAGTCCTCCCCCCTTGTTTTTTAGTTCTTGCTCTCTACACCCACTGTCACTCACCTTTTCCCTTATTTCTGCTCGGCCCCTTTCTCTTGGTCCCCTGGCTCACCTCTCCAAATGACAGCCCACTCTCCCATGACAGCTTCAGGCCACTCTGTCATCCCCTGTGTGTGTGTATGTGTGTCTGTGTGTGTTTTTTATCTGACTTTTTTTGTGTACGTGCAGTAATGCCCAGTGTGAGTGTGTGAGTAATAGATTGGGAGTTGTTTTTTATTTCCTTGAATGTGTGTATTTTTTTAAACAGTTTACAAATCATCCTTAAGGCTTTGCTAGTGCGTTTGTGCATGCATGTGTGTATGTTGTTGTGCCATGTGACAGATTTCTCACAGATAACAGGGTTGCTTGGCTGGGTTTGAATTATATCATCCATGACAAGGCATAACATTCCCGCTCCTCTCCTCCCTCCTTCCTGCGCTCCTCCCTCTGCTTTCCATGCTTTTCATGTCACCTTTTCATGGAACCTGAAGGTGGGCAGATGCTTGCATTCTTGTAGACAATGGCAGATCTTTGTGTATTATGCATCAAAAGTATTTTTATTTTTAACCACGTATTTAATTTCTGATTAAATACAAATGTGTCGTATAAACCTTTGCAGCAAGTCATCAGTCGAGTGCAGAACGCAGTGAAAATGTGATACAAGTTGATGTGACTGTTTACGACAAATGAAAAGAAAGGGTATTTGTATCCAGGAGCTACCACATTGGCATGTGTTTTCAATACTTCAAAAATACCTCAAAAAGCTTGAACCCATTCCATGTTTCAGCCAAAGCTCAAAATATGCCAGAAAGCACAACATTCCTTGCTCTGCCAGAACCCAAGTAAGAGCCAGGGAGCCCAACTAACAGGATTTTTATGTTATCTGTAACACTGGGTTGTGCTATAAAAGCTTATTAAACTGCCTCGACAACTATTTGAGGCCTGGGACAGTGAGAGTCACTGTGGCATTGATGCCAAGTTTCCTGCAGGGACACTGGATTAAGATGCCAGACAAAGACAAACTCCCTGTTTTTGGGAAATCATTCCAGATCATTTGGAGACTGAATCACCTTTAAGTAGTTGGTGTTAACATTTGGACTGAAAATAATATAATGAATATTTATGAAAGCTTTTGATAATGAGTCTCTCGCCACAGTTTTGCAATAAGTTGCATTAGAGATGAAATGATCAGTCAAGCAATTTATTTTTCAGAAAGTTTATTGGAAACCATTTCACTAAAATTTCACTATTAAGTCAAATATTAAACAAATACATGTCTCTCACATATGAGGATTGGTCTCATCTGTTTTTATGACTGTAGATTGAATGTCATTGAGTTTTGAACTGTTAGTCACTCTTTAGTCTGTGGGAAATTGTGATGGGCATTTTGAACTATTGTCTGACATTTTAAATACGGGATGAATCATTGGCAAATCAATCGGTAGATAATCCAACAACGAAAATGATTAGTTGCAGCCCTTCATTAATCTAAACACTGCGTGTAAGGAGAGCTAAGTGGCTACCTCAGAGAGGACCTACTGTGGACTTTGACCTCATGTGAAAGCAAGGATGTTTCATTGTCTCTCATATCGCCAGTGAAATTTACTGTCCACACTTAAAATGACTTATTGGCCCTTTAGTCCACACTGTGACCTGAACTTGTGTATGTGTGTGTTTTTCTCCAGTGGCCCAGTGTATTCAGGAAGAAAATTTACTGTTTACAAGGATCTGTATGACCATACAAAAATGACATAGCCGACACAGTAAATTGTTTGGTGTGTGTGTAATGTATGTGTGAAAGTCTCACACTATGCATACTGTATTTGTGTGTCAGGAGTAAAACTTAGCTTTATGGGGACATGAGTAACAACAGAACTTTATAGAGCATACTTTACTAGGAATAGTAAAACCCATGACTGGTTCACACATTGTCTGCTCCTCCGCTGACTGTGCGCGCAGACATAAACTTTCCATAACAATGTGACAGTTTTGACTTATAGATGCTAATTTCTATCAGAATTTAGTCAAATACAATGCTCAGGCTTAAAATCATATTAATAGCAGATGTAATGATGGTAATAGCAGGGTTGTTTTCTATACAATAAAATATCATTCTTTAATTCTGTCTTCTTTAGTCTATCTTTTTTTCTCTCCTCATGCCCCGTGTCCATGCATACAGCTGATGTTTCAGTGGGATTTCCTGTCATAAGCATGGTTGTAATGAAATCATTGTTGAAAAGATAAGCATCCATTTCATTTCTACAGAATATTACTGTATTATCTGTTGTGGTCCTTTGGAAAAAGAAAGTATACCTTTTGGCTCAAAAATCACTGTCAGAGAGTGGCTGTCAGGGAAAACAAGATCGAAATACAAGTTCAGGGCTGAATACAGCGCGTACAGTCCAGTCATAACATTGTTTCAGCTCCATCAATATATGTCATAACTTGTCAGCATCTCTTTCTTTGCGGTCCTCTCTCCTCGTTATTTCTGTCAAAGGTAGAAACAAACAGAAGAAAACACTGTCTTTTTCACGTCAGTTCATGTTGTAGGTAAAATTAGTCATGTTGTACATCAACCGTGCCTTTTCGCTTTCTTTTTGCATCCTCCTCACCACTCTGCATCACGGTGGGTGACGCAATGCATAAAGAAACAGGGTGTATGTTTTGAAATAATATACACAATTTATGTTCTCTGCAATTACATGCTGACTTTTATCTCACTGAAACTCCGACACTGAACAGGCTCATTGCTGTCTTTTGCTCTCTCTCGCTCATGCAAAGCACAATCCAAACTAATGACTCCAACAACTGACTCACCTGAAGAGACAAACATTCAGAGGCACCAAATAACGAGTACAGGTCAGACGATCTGGATTTCTTGTTTGCGTTACATTAGCTGAACTTCCTAATATTATTTTATCTGTCCTTGCAATGGAAATATGTAGATATATTCTCTCCTCTCTCCAATACCACCCCCCCCTCACCCCCACACGTACTCAAATGTTTATGTAATAATGCCTCATATGGCCCCCTTCAATTTACTGATGAGGCCAGGGAAGAGCAATGGAACCTTTCCAAATTTGGGTTTTTGGCCAGAGGGAGTATTTTTAATATGGCACACGATGTATTCCGAGATTGAGGAGTCCTCAAATGTGGGGTCACAGTGTGTACACATTCAGTACACACGTCTCTACCTTTGCAGGCATGCCCACATATACGAGGATAGACTCCTCACTGTCTAGTACTTGCATAGTTATATTTACTATGTGAACACGAATAACAAACACAAAAGAATTGTATCGCATGTAGCGCGCACGCGTGCTGCAAATGCACATCCACACTCGCGCACACAAACACATGCTGTTCTAATAGTTTAAGTGCTGAAAGGAGAGCAGCATTTCAGTGAACTATCTTTTTATTGATCCATTTGAGAGATGAATTATTAAATCTAAAAGGTGAACCAAGTGCCAGCCATACCGTCTCTCTCACTCGCTCTGACACGCGCACACACTCCCTCTGTCACTCACTTACATATACACTGTAGACAATCGCCCCATCACACATAAGACAATGGAGGATATATTTTTCAGTGTACTTGATCATTTCAGAGTCTGTGTCAGGTGTTACTATGTGGACAACTGAATGTCAGTGGAAATGTTATGAGAAAGAACTGTCATGGCACAGAGGATCAACAGCATGCTCGTGGCTATCCAGTTATCAGTATAATTATGGTATATTTCAGAAGTAATTGTAACCATTTACTTATTGTCAATCTTTCTCTATCGATCTTGGTTGTTAGTTGTGGGTTAATCAGAGAACAATGATAAAACTGGAGGGAAACCACAAAGTAGGAAATGCTGCAGAGATCTGGAGTTGAGAACTAAAATTCACTATGTTTGCACTATTATGACTGGAATGAATGTACGATGGAGTGCTAGTAGGCCAGATAGGAAGAAAATATATATTTTTTTAATTTATCTATTGAAAACCTTCAATTTGTATGTATATACTCCCAGCGGAATAATTTTTTTCCAGTTGTGATTTGTATTATGAATTGCATGAGACTGTAATGTTTTGATCTAAGTGTTAACATCTCTGCCACAATGATCGTGAACGTTTTAGGAAGTGCTCTGCAGCATTAGGGTTAATTCACTTTTAAATAACCCAATCTAAGGGAGTTGGCTTTCTTAAGAATCCAGTAATTGAAAAACTTTTCCCTTAAAGCCTCATACTTGAATAGAATAATTGAAAATGGATGTTCTGAACAGCTTGAATCGCCTCAAAAACAGATCTTCTGGCACTGGAGTGGTGTAGACCATTTATTTAAAGTTGTTTTGGGTGAAATCCTTTGAGAAGTGGGAGCAGCATGTCCTTTGTGTATGATCTTGGACAATTTTTTTTTAGGTTGATGGCTTGAATACTTGGTGGGCTACTTTAAAAGTGCACGTTTTTTAGGGAGTGATGTGTGTACTATTGTGACCATTTGTCTGGTGATAAGGCAGTCTGGAGAAGGATGCCCATGCCAGGAGGGAGGTCAAGGCACCAACTCATTCTTCTTCCTAGACACTTCCATTTATCAGGCCTGACTGCATGCATCACACACCCTCAAGGTAGGGCTCTGCGCATGTGTATATGTGTGTTGGCTGGTAAAAGACACACTGAGATGAGTAGAATTATGTCTGTGGAAACGATACGGTGAGAAACTTTACAGGTGTATCTGATGGATGTGGACTTTACAAATTATGTAAAATCCACTGATTTCTAACTCTGAACAGATCTAAAAACACAACATTTATTTGCAGTGCTATTTAACCTAGAGGCTTGCCGTGAAGGACTGCTACCTTGACCTCAATTATCAAGCTTTTAATGCAATAAATCTTTATGTATAGTTTGAGGCCTTTTGTCAGTGATGGATCTCTGGCATTTAAAAGCAGACACATTTTCAAGAAAGGCCAGAGTATATGGGATTAGATTCACAAAAAGAAACCAAAGGTAATATAGCACAAGTAGTACTGTATAGGCAAATGAAGGTAGCTGCATCACCTGGCAGTTACTCGATAACTAAAAATTTGCAAGATGCCAAATGTGATCATGGCAGACACTTTCAGAAAGCATTTACATGAACAGCTTTTTGAGAGTAGGCTTTGTTTTTAATGCAGGACAGTCTGAATCTTTGTTTTTTTTACTGTTCAAGATGGGAACAATAGTGGTGTACATTTAGCCTACAGTACTTTGTATTCCTGCTCTTTTGACATTGTTTTCCATGTATTATATCTCCCATTAAACTGTCACATGTAAACACAGTTCTTCAACACATTAAAATGGTCTATAATTGTGTACTGTTATTGTTACAGTGGCCACCTGCAACTAACTAAAATGAGCTTTGCCCACACAGGAGAATAACCCTTTTACATTGATGTTGGTATGTTTTTAGATACACAGACAGTAGAGGGTGAGAGTGTAAGACTTCAAGACGTGTCCGTTTGTCATTTTAGGCTCATCGTCATGACAGGACTAACCTCAGTTTTGCTTGACAGGACGGTCGCCTTAAGGCCATCCATCCAAGTCTATTTGCCTCTAGGAGTTTCAGTGACATACAATAACTGATGACAGTATCAGCCACTACAGCCATGTGTACTGTACAACCTACAGAGGTAATGAACTTTCTTGCATGCCTCTTACATGGACATTTGGATCAATACATTTTGATAATTACCTCAAACCCATCATTCCTAACCCTGAAAGACAATTGTATGAATTTATTAGTAAAGCATTTAAAGTCTTAAACAGTTGAAAAAGAGAACATGATTAAATGACAGCTTCGGGATCATCAGACTTGATTATTACAGATGAGGCTGTCATGTAGAATTCCCACTGAAGAACTTTTTGAGTCAAATCAGCTTGAAGATGAGAGCGTCCCGGTGTGAACAATTAGATCCTGACACGTTTTCTGCATATTTAACGGTCATTGTGGTGAATGTACAATAGCAACAGTTGTTGTTAAAACACACACACACACACACAAAGATCAGTGGGTATAACATATAAGCAATTAACTCCTTGACATGGAACATCTTGAGGTGTCTTTCACACATGCTTACATTCCAATAATTGAACCCATGCTTTCAGGAGGCATATCTGGAGACGGATCGGATCTGTTCACTTGCAGCAACTCCTTGTTGGTTTTGGTTGTTCGGTTTTTTTTTTTTTCTTCTTCATTGTGTATGCTGCATCAAGGCAGCCAAGCCTGAACCTGTGACAGCAGCACAGTTGGTTGAGCGCCTAGAGCTGCCAAGCTGTCAGTTTGATGTCTGAATTACAGTGCACACACATCTGCACTAGTCAACTCGCAGTTAATCTCAACATCTGTACATGTAGCTGGCCACAGTTGACTGCATAAAAAGACAGAAGGTTTGTGAAATTAACACGGCCAACTTGAAATGCTGGGGTTTCTTTCCAATACAAGTGAAAAAACTTGTAACATAATATTGCCAACACTATAGCAGATGTTTGGCATGGCAATGTGGGTCAGCTGGTTGGTTCACCAACTCCAGACTTTTAACATCTAAACAAGTATTGGATGGATTCGTTGCAATATCAATAGTTGCTACAGGGTGAATCTTAATGACTTTGGTGACCATGAGCTTGACATTTGAGGTTTTGAGTAAACTATCTTGACAAATATTGGATGGATTCGCAATGAAATTTGGTACAGATATTCGCGTTAACCTCAGGATGATTTGCAGTCAGTTTGGTCATCCATCATCCTCTCTTTTAATTTGTACTTAATGCTAATTAAATAATTGTAATGGTGGCAAACATCAGCATGTTGGCATTCTCATTCTAAATGTAAGCTATTTTTGTGACATGTTCTGTTGGAAAGGTGTTGCTTGATGCAAGTTGTGGGTCACAGGGTATGCTGTATAGTTGGGGCTTTTATTGTGATGGGATGAGCGGAAGTGCTGTGGAGAGTGAGACTTGAGGAGAGAAGTAAAGATGCTGAGTTCCCCAGCCAAGAGTTCTCCGTGTTTTTGATTTTGCATCTCTTTTCAGTATAGGCGCCTGACTAAACGCTGACTAAACGCTGACTAAACGCATAAGCATGTTATCATGCAGAAGTTAGCATTGATCGTATAGAGATGCTAGCATGGCTGTAGAGTCTTAGTCTTGTTACTTCATTAATGTTTGGTTGGTGTTTGGTTGCTTCCCTGTTCTGCTCTCGGTGCTGTACTACTGCAGGATGGTGAAGGGGAGATGTGCCATCTGCTGTGCTACTTCTCGGTGGAGCTTAAGCATCACCAGCTCAAATACTCCACTATCAAGAAGGAGACGGCCATGTTTCTTGCCCTGCAACACTTTGAGGTATACATCGGCTCTAGCCCATCTGCAGTGATCGTGTACACTAGAACTTCCTTATTTTCCTAGCCCGGATGTGGATGTACAACCACAACCAGCGGCTGATGCGCTGGGCCCTGCTAGTCCAGAGAATCAATATTATGATCAAGCACAAAAAGGAGCCAATAATGTGGTTGCTGATGCTCTGTCCCGGTGGTGAGATGGTATGAAGGGAGAGCATTCATATAGCAACCTGGAGTTTGCTCTTACGGGAACGAGTGTTACGGCCGGAGTGCAGTGTGTTTGTTTCGGTGTTCTGTTCTCTCTCTCGACAGGTGTCACCCCCCCACTCCTGCAGTGGGTGATTGCGCACGGCTGATCCGCATGTGCTTATCAGGGGCAGGTGTATAAAGTCTGGGAGAGGAGATGCAGACGGGGCCAGTGGGCCATTCGACAGACCTCCGTCAGACAGGCTGTGTGTTCCGGGTTTGGTAGTTGCTCTTCTTGGAAGAGGGGTGTTTTTTTTTTTTTTTTTATGCACGGCATTTATCCCTTGTTGCGGTTATTTTGTGTGTTTTCTGTTCTTAGCGAGCCTGTTTTCTGTTATCGGTTGTTGCAGTGCCTTGCTAATTTTAAGATAATAAATTGTTTGTCTGTGTCATGCCTTTGGTTTCCCTGATTCCGTTTCCCCGGGTTGCTTTAAGTGTTACTCACTTCATCCCCTAGCTTCATTTGGGGACGTAACAGCAATCAAATAATTACAATATTTATTTAACATAGTCCACTTCTTCACTGAAAACCCATCCTATCAACCAACTCCCAACTCCCACAGCTGATATTCCCCATGACATTTGTGTGGGCATGAACTCTTGTCTCTTACAAAATGGATAAATGGGAGAAACAAGATTTATAAATGACATCAATGATATGCTTCTCTAAATTGCACCTATATTATATCTGCATGTGCTTTTGGGTAGATTGAGGGCTCTTCTGTGTAAGAGTCTCTTTTCAGGAGTAGCTCTGCTCTTGTGTCTGCATGATAAGGGCTTGTCTTCAATGACTGTTTCAATTCAAAATTCATAATTTGTAATGGCATTCACACATTATCCATTCAGCTCAGAATGATCTAGATGGGAGAGGAGGCAGCACATCCAAAAGCCTCTTGTGGTAATTCTGCAGATAGAAAATTCAGGTACATTAGCAAAAATAACCCCCGAACAGGATAAGCTGTTGAGAGGATGGATGGACTAGTAAAAGGGTAAATGGAAACAGAAGGCGATTATATGCAGTAAAAGCCTCCAGCTGGAATTAAATGGTGGATGTTGTAGTTGCATGTTTCTCACCAACAAGGACGTCCACCCCTTTAGCTTTTGATAAAGGCACAAGTACGTCACTGTGCTGACTATCTGGGGTGCTGGAGTGAGTGTCACTGTGATACAGAGTTCTGACATTTTATAACCTGAACTGATCATTAGGTCTTCATCTAAATCAGATTGTTTTATGCACCAGTTTTTTTTTTTAAATCTCAGTCTCACACTTTTGCATTCTCATTCATTGGAACTACTTTCAAAGTCACACAACTGAGGTTTTCAAATGTAATTTTTCAGTGCTTTGAGCTGCACAACCAAAAATCAGTTCTTCTCTATTGTACTGGGATTTGGCAAAAGTTTCAGAGGCGGCTATATCAAAACTGACATAAAATTTCAACTGTCAACAACAAGGGACAAGTAGGGAAAATACATATATTTTTGGGTTGACTGGTCCTTTTTAAAGACACAGGTTTCTAGTAATTCATACCTGACCTATATCACCGTTTACTCTTGGTGATGGAGCCAACTTCCAACCGTACACTTTGGAAATTTTACTTGGAATTTGCACCTCACTTAACTTGCCAAGAAGAGCATTTGAAAGTATGAACAAAGGAATTTTTTTTAACTTCATTTTTCCAGAAATCATGCGCATCCCTCTGCAGGCCTTGTGGAGCTGAGGCTCTTCTTCTGAGTGGCAGGTTGGGAAAGATAATGTGGTAAATTTGTCCTTTTGGTTTAACAATGTTTTACAAATTCCTTAACTTTTAATTTTACAAAACTAATATTTCAGCATTCACCTTCCACCACAGTGGAATTTTGGCTTTGTGAGAGTGTTTGCGTGTGCTTCCCCGTGCCTAGTGGGGAAATAGTTTCCACTCAGCATGTATTGAACATAATCGTGTAATCCACACAGTCACATTACCAGGGTTCCCAGCACTGATAAAACACACGCACACGCGCACACACACACACACACACACACACACACACACACACACACAATGAAATCTGCCTGGACTCCCACAGACTCATCTGGGCTTGATCACCTGCACTCCACAACATCCTATAACATTAACATGGTCTCAGTATTAATTTTTCCCCTAATGTGTGTGCTCATGCCTTTCATTTATCCCCTTTTCCCTTCCTTTGTTGTTTTGTCTGTCCCTCAGTTGCGAGGAGGACAAACGTACTGAGGGCAGAATTACCATGGTGATCCACTCAGCTGAGTCAAAGGCCCAACAGAGGTATTAGACTGATAGCATCTGTGGTACTCCATCACACACCGACAAATGCACACACTGGCACTTACATGCAGGCATGCATGAACAACCGCGTTGAAAATGAATGTGCGCGCACACATAGAAATGCATGTTTACACACACACAATGACTGATTGTTCTTCTCTTATCTGACGCTTCAGCCAATGGTTTATTTCCATTCCTCGGCCAGGGAATTGTCTCCCAAATGCTTGCAGTGAGAAAACTCATTCCGATGATCTGGGTCAGATAGAGGCACTTCCATCGGCCAGACAATTCCAGCTCGAAACAACGACAGAAGTTTAAAGAGAGGGAGGGAACTGCCTCAAGACAAGATGCACCAGAGATGATAAAACAAGGGAGTTGATATCCAGCCAGTGGTCTGCCAGACAGATAACTACATTGCTTTCTGTGTGTCCCTGGAATGAATATTCACAATTCAAACCCTTTACATTCTCAACTCCATCAAACGTGTAAAGCTGTGTGCTTATACAGACCCATTTCTCCTTTTGTCATGTCGAGCTATAAATTGCTCCGCTCCTCTCGTAAATCCATGGAACACCACTTGGAGGGAAATGGTTTCTGTTTTCTCCGGTAGCACTTTGGCTTTGGGGAAATTGGTTTGCAAACAAAGACATGCATCAAATATATCTAGCTATTCCAAGTCTGAGGAATGGCTGTTTTTTTCTTTTTATCATATCCCTTGTGTATGTAGGGAACCGTTGCCTACTACAATATACAGGAATACAATTGAAAAGCAAAGTAAAGATTTTTTATCTAACCACGCATTCAATGCATCACAAACAAATTAGCAAATCAATACACATTAGACCCAGAGTCACTTTTACATTTTCAGTCATTTTGAAACTGAATTTAGCATAAGCATTCTGGCACCCTACTTTGATACATCATGTTGATTTGCCGAGAAATTTTATTGAAAAAACAGGAACGTCTTTGCTCTGAATTCTGATGTAGCCATCTGCCAAACAGTTTACATTCCCGGTGTTTGCTATGCTGGGAGAAAGGGAGGAGGTGTGAGCAAATATTTACAGCATCTGTACTTTCTCTGATACAGACTAGGTAAATACAGGTGTAATCTTGGGGACAAATTAGAAGCTTTAAATGTTCAATCCAATTTTGACAAAAGATGTCACTCAAATCTGCAATGGGCAATAACTATCGATTCAAATCAAGTCAGGCAAGACGCAAAGTGTCACTGTTAACGCCTGACCCCTGAAACATCAATGATGACAGGCACGAATCTCAAAGAAACACGACTGTCATGGTGACACCACGCATATCAACAATTAACAGTGTGTCCACTCTGCTCTGCAACATCACATTAGGTTTTGGCTGATCTTGCTCCTGATAAAAATAATCACACACTACAAGGCCAGTGCTGTAAATGCAAAATGTGTGATATGATCAGGATGGCGCATATTAGCCTGCAAATCAATTGCGGTGGTTTGTATTGAAATCTATAAAATCCTCACATTACCAGATAATCTGTGCTGACAATCGGTTCACACCAAGACTCTAATCAAGATTTCCCCTCAAGCCGTCAGGATGAGCAGATCTGCTGTAAACTGGCCCCATAATCCTCGTGTGTGCTTAAATTTATTTATTACATCTACAGTATCCTATCGGCTGCAGTCAAACGAGGGAGATGGGTAAAAGGGAGGAGATGTCAATAGAGATGGTGAACTAGATAGAGATACAGAATACTGATTGTGCATAATAGGTCAGCTAAATATTAGGGAGGGTTTTTTCTTTTAAGTATATCACTAAAATACAAATGCATCTCCGCAATCAATACATTGCATATGATATGTCGATACATTCTGCCATTGGTAAACATCATAGAGAATTGGCAGATTTACAAAGACTGCAGCCAGACAAATTATTTCAATCAATTTTTCTGATTTATAGGGTCTAATCCTTTGATCCCTCCCACCTTCAAGATTTCCCTCTCACTTCTTCAGACGCTGCCCTTTCTCTTTCACGCCGTCTACTCATTGACCGTTTCTCTTTCTTTCTCTTTAAGCAATTATAAGAAAGTAAAATCTGTTGTCTGGTTTGCTAACAACTGCAAATGGAGCATCTGGACATTTATATGCACATGCATGAAAGCAGGGCAGACCAGGAGTGTGATCCACTTTAATGAATCGCTCTCTATCTTTGGTGATTCACCCAATGTGAGACACAACCACATACCGCGCTCTTTGTCTCTTCGGTCACTGTCAGGGAAGGAATCTGGAATCCAGCCACAGGTCATGTGACAGGAAGGATGTGTGTGTGAGGAAAAAGATTTAGAGCTACTGTAAGTGGGTATTATAAATGCAGTGATGGTGTATGTTTTGGGGTATGTTGTTCTTAATAAAAACCACCCATGTCATTTTTCCAGATTGTAATTTCTGTTTTCTTTATGGTGTTTATTAGAGGTATCACATTCATGTCACTAATATTAAGCCTAGCATTGGATTTCCTCTGGGACCGTTCGAATTAGACGCCTACTTTCACTAGTTTGACTTGTGAAAAAGTTATAGGTAATGTTTAAATGTGCCACTTTGGCACCCCCAGTGGCAGAAATTAGAATTTAGACTGCAACAGCTGTGACTGACTCATTTATTTTACAAACAAAAACCATCAGATTAATATCAAGAACTGTATATTTTGGGGAATACTCTTATTCAGGTTCTGTCCATTGAATGTAAGGCTAACGCCAGCAGCCAATTGGCTTAGCTTAACACAGAGATCGGAAACAGCAAGTCTCTTTTGGTTCCACAGCAACTACTCCCAGCCAATAGTCTGGCACATATTCCTCAGAAAACAGACATTTCTTTTTGAAATTGCCGTTTTGACACTTCGGTTTCTGTACAGATTCTGCAATCAACATTTTAACATGTTGACCTTTAGACAGAGCCAAGCTAGCTTTCACCTAGTTTCTTGGCTTTGTGCTAATTGAACTTCTAATCTATATTACCACCAAAAAGCTAATAATTATATTTCCCAAAATAAACAAAGTTCCCAAAACCAGGAACAAACCTTTACTATAAAATGTAGACACAGTGACACAGATTGTCAAGCTTCATAGGTTCAGTACTTTTAATGTTAAATCATCTTTTGTTTCTAATTTTGCTTGTCCTGCTGTAGTAGCGCTTCATGCTCAGAACACACTTTCTGTTGTTAAATCCATGCTGTAGGTAAATATTTATTGCTGTTTCAACATCAGCAAACTCTCATTCTCCAGACAGCTGACTTGTAAAAACCTATACAAAGTGCTAATTGGTTTATTGCCGTGGTAAAACCTTTTAAATGACATGCTGCAGAACCAGAGGCAGACAAAAAGACTGCAGGAGGCCTGAGGAGGAGACAAAAGATAAAGATATAGACTCAGGGAAAGTGTCAAAAGTCTGCATTAAAGTGATGTACTTTATGATGCTAAATGGAGTAGGGAGACTGTCAGTCTCCAGCCAGGCTGCTTGATGGAAATGACACTTGGGTTTTATTGTAGTCCTAAAAGAGAAGTTTTGTCTCCTAAATCATTCATCGTGGAAGCTGTTTTAAAACTTTGGGGATAGCTATTTGACTTTTGCTGTGGATTTATGTCTTTTGATGGATTAAATGTGTCTTCAGGTGAGTGTGAGGACACACACAGGTACAGGTGTGTGTCCCACCAATTGATTTATGTTGCCAAATGGTCTGAAGTGAGCTTTACTGTTTGTCTGTCTACAGTGTCAAAGAGAAGTATTCAAAATGTTCTTTAACTCAACATTTATGTGCTGGATTCTCTAGTACTTCAAGGGTACTACTATTTTTCTTCAGTCCCTCTCAAAAATCAAATGCTTGTTTTTCATCACTAATAACTACTTTCTTTTCTTCAGTCTGCTTCTCTTTTCTCTCAACTTCCTTAAGTTTATTTTTCAAAGAGAGATTTCTTTAGGTTTAGATTTCCTCAGTAGTCGTCAAATCCACTTTACTCGACCTTACTTTGAAGGAGAATTCATGCAAAATAGTGAATAAAGTTCTTATTATCAAAAGCACAGTCCTCAGATAAAAATTTGCACTTGCTTTTGTTATTTACGTTTTTGTATTCATTGGCGTCAGATCATCTTTCATTTTCTTTCACTTCCTTCAACTCTGACGATTGACTTTGCTGAGCTCTCACTGGAAGCATTGTGAAGAGGGTATTGTGCTCTATGGAAGCTATAGACGGGTAAGTAACATGAAGTTTAACAGAGTGCACTTTCAATAATTTGTTGAGGTATAACTTTCACTTGTTAAATTCTGAGACATGCTGCTTTGGCATATTATCTTTTCTTCATTGAAAACAGATATTGTCATTTTTCTTTTTTTTAGGCTATGCTAGCGGCATGTCTCGGGATGGCAATGTCAGTCTGTTGGGCAGTCCGCCCAGAGCGAAATATCTAAACAACAATTTGATGGATTGACATCCAATTTGGTACAGATATCCATGATGCCTAGAGGATGACTCCTAATGACTTTCTTGACTCCCGACTTTTCACCCAGCGCCATCATCAGGTCAAAATTCTTTGGTTAATAACCAAGTACATCCAATTCTTATGACATATCCATCAGTCTGACCTGAACTCTGTTTAGTGCTAACTAGGAAATATTTGCATGCTAACATGCTTAACCAAGATGGTAAACATATCAGCTTAACATGAGTGCGTGCATTTTGTACGATGCTGATGTTGTGAACATGTTAGCATGCTGACGTAAGCATCTTGCTCAAAGCACTGCTGTGCCTAAAACCAGCCACACAGAGCTACCAGTGTGGCTGCAGAATCCTAGTATTGTTGATATAGCATATACACAAATGTGTCGGAAACACCTTGTGCTGCACTAGTATATCAAGGTGAACGTGAAATGAACAAGTTTGGGTAAAAGGAAATTTAGTTTGGAGTTCAGCACTGTGGATATGCATATCACATTAGCAAAGATGCTTAAATACGCACATTTTTCTTATAGTGTACCAGCAGCCCATTGCAACATTACATGTGTGAAAGCATGTGAACAAAGTGATTAACTAAGAATGAACTTGGTATGTAGATATAGGTTCCCAGAATTTTAAACCTATATCGTTGTAATGGGTGGTGTATTCATGGATGATGTAGTGATGAGGGTAATTGCATATGAGAACACGTAGGCTGCGGTTGAGCAGGTAAACTAATCTTGTGTCGTCTTACTTCAGGTTTTCAGAATGTCAGAAATATCAGCCACAGTTATAACTGAATGTAGCCCTCCCCTTCTTCATGTGTTTGTATATCTGAAAACTTTAGTGAGTTGATCTGAGTTGTGCTGATAGTGAAACATCCAGCAACTTGGTCTTTAAAACAGGTTGAAAACATTGAAGCTACTATTTGACCCAGGCATGGGAGCATGCAGTGAACATAGTGAGTTTTCACAAGTAATGGATATATAACAAGTATTAAGTATTCACAAACATACAGACTTTGAAACTAGGTACCTTCCTTTTTCCACTGTCATTAAGAAAAATCAGTCGTCAAAGGTCAGGTTCGGTTAGAGAACATGGCACCACTGGAGCATGTAGGGATTCAATGAGTG
Source organism: Gadopsis marmoratus (assembly GCA_036023855.1). NCBI lineage: Eukaryota > Metazoa > Chordata > Actinopteri > Centrarchiformes > Percichthyidae > Gadopsis > Gadopsis marmoratus. Next base: position 6,314 of record JAVQJF010100858.1, on the reverse strand, counting down.
CATAGCATTTCTTTTGTTTCATTTCTCTTCCATTCCTCATGCTTATCTGTGACCCTGGATATAGATAACTCTGCATAACTCTACACAACTACAGTCATAGAAAATTCAAACCATGGCAGCCCATCACATGGAAATCTGACATTTTTAATGTGATCCAACATGCCTAGGCGATGGGAACACTACATTGTTGAACGGCTAGCATCTGGTGTAATAAATTACAGCCTAACTGGGTGTGGGAGAAATACACTTAGAAATTCAATTCAAAAAGCAATTATTTTCTTGTCTAAATAGTCTTGTGCGTGTCTGGTTCTAGCTATGGGAAACCATATGTCAAGCAGTTCAATTTTAAGCGACGATATACTGTAAGCTAGATTTAGTTTGACATTTTATTTTCACGTCTCGCATCTGACGTGTTCTGTGGAAGCGAATGAATAACAAATATAGGCGTAGCAATACCAAGCAAAATATAACATGAAATGACATGTCAGATGATCTAGAGCAGCAGCTCTTACAGACCGTTCCCTCCGAAATGCATGTTAACACATGAAGTATAATAATAGACATGTGGACATTTTGATCAAATGGTACATTGTCAAGAATACAAGAAGTGCAAGACATGAGAAAAGCAGCTACGCTTGAAGTTCAAATGATCGTCTATGGTACCTATGGTAGCTGTAAGCAATGAATGTGCATGCCTGTTTGCACGTGTGTGCTTGGCTAAATCACTATTCAGCTATTATAATTGGAATAGGAATGGATCCTCTCTCCATTCAGCTTGTGTGTGTTTTGTGAGCACACAATACAAGAAGACAAATCCTGGAGAGCAGCCAAGCCAGTCAGCTTTAAGGCCTGAATCATTTCCAGTGATCTGGATACTAGAAAAGAACTAAGATGTGGACATAACCTCTGCAGAGATATTAGAATTTTCATTTAAGTGTCTTTATGCTGTATATTGCTTCTCTCATCTATCTATTTGCTCTGTTCTGTATGTGTGCATGATTTTCTACACTGTCCTGTCCGGTGTGTGTGTGTGTGTTTGTGTGTGTGTGTGTGTGTGTGTGTGTGCGCACTCTGGCACAGTAGTACTGTTAGCACAGCTGTCCAATCCAAAGAGACACAGGAGGCGGGACACAGGTGTCACATCGACAGCAAACAGCCATAATTTTCGGACTGTGTTTACCTCATTGGCGCGTGTCTGTCTGTCTGCCTGTGTGTCTGTCGGTCTGCGTGCCTGTATTATTATTTTGTGTTTAGTTTTTGTGTGCCAGAGTCCGTATGTTGAAGGAATCAGTGAGCTGAAAGTTGAATCTGTTTTAACAGATTAAAAAAAGAGCACGAGAAAGAGCAAAAGATAACAGGGAAGTGACCAAAGGAGTGTTTAGGAAAAATGAAGACGCAGAAGCAAACACTTGCCTTTGATGGCTGGTGGCACTGAGGGAGAAAAATAATGGCAATATCATAATTACTTTGGAGTTGACACAATTACTGACCCCTTGAGGATTGGAGGTCCCATCCCGATGGCATGGTTATTACTTGAGGGGCTTTTATTGTCCCTTCCCAGTCATAGCTACCAATACTGGGACATTTATTACTGCTGATCCAGACTCTGACTTTATCCCCAGAGGGCAAGTAGGAACTAAGGATTGTCATAGGAAGACAGCCCATGGGGCACATTGTGTTCAGCCATGTTATCATTATTGTAGCCCATTGTCCTGTTTATGAACATGTGTCCCTCGAGGCCTTTGAGGTATTTGACCTTTGATAAAGGTCATAATCCAGCAATGTAACAGAAATCAGTTCTTCCCAGAGAGTTGGACTGGTTATGTAAAAGACTGTATGTTATCATTGGGTTGTAACTGTTTTGTCCATTTTCACCTCTTTTCGTCCAGAATACATCGAAAAGTCATCTTCACACATTTTAAATTAGCACATTATATTAAACTCTCCTGTTAAGGGATATTCAGCAGCAACTGTAGTAGTTCGAGGTGAAATATGAGGTGAACGTGCAGTGGGTCTCATTCACTGTTTCTGAATTAATTAGTGAAAATGTGTTTTTTCAAACCACGTAACATACAGTCATTAAAAATGTATCTGCTGTCTAAATTACCTCTTTACTAAGACGTACCTAAGATGAATGCAGTCTAACAGTCCTGCAATAAATCCTACCTCTTGGAGGATGTTGTTTGTGGTGCTGTTGAACTGTATTGCACAGAGAGGTGTCTGTTATTTTAGCTTCATTGATATAAATGGGCTGGACAACATAATAGAAACACCTGTCAGTATAACACAATTCAATTCAACAGCACCACAATCTGCAGCCTCCAAAATGTCAATAAAGTTGAATTAGCACCACTCTAAAACAGCAGGACTGTAGGTGTACCTAATTAACTGGCAGAGTTTTCAGGTGTTTTTTTTTTTTTTTTGTATGTAAATCTGGATGAAACATGTGGTCCATTTGTGGTCCTCGCACGCAAAATAGTTTTTTAAGCTTCCATTCCATCACTGAAATCCTCACTCCACCATTTTTGAACGCTTTCATTCACGGCGCATTTGCCATTGTGAGTTACCAAAGAGTTTCCTTGAATCCATTTTTACACATCCATTAAGCCTGGAGTGCCCTTCTACCTGCGGTACATTGAGTCTGGTAGATTTGCTTTGGCAGGCATTCAGTGACCTCATCATGACCACAGACGCTCAGACGTTTCCCTCTCCGCTCGCAATCGGCGGTTATCTCTTTTCCCCTCTTCTCATTGCGGAATGTTCCGATGCTCAATTCACCTCTCCTCACCAACAGGTGTCACAGCGGAATGAGCTGCAGGGAATTGAGTCGAGAGATTGTCAAGACAGCGATGGAGGGACTGCAAGTGTGTGAGGGATAGATTGTGTGCCCAGTTGGGGGTATATGTGTGTGTTGTTTGTGACGATCTGCCTGCGTGGGTTTGTGTATATATATTTCCCTGTGACGATTGTGATGTGTGTGTGTGTCGTGTGCACTGAAGGCTATGCCATAGGTTTTTTTCATATTATAACCACTTTGAAACCCCCTACATGCCAAACCCTGCTGAGACAAATGGAAATTTAAACCAACCACTTCAGAAAGCAGATTTTTTATTTATTTATTTATTTTTTCCCTACCCACTCGCCTGTTCTCACTCTCTCTGGCTGTTGCTAACAAGGCAATTGACAGGGTGATATGAGCACCATTTCCATTCTGGCATTTCCTAATGTTAAACACCAGAGTAATCAACAAGCTGCCTGCCTTCCTGTCTGTGTCCCTCGCTCCCCACCTCCCCTCTGCACCGCCGCTCGCTTGCTCTCTCCATCTCTGCTAGCGTTCATTTAACACGTCCATATTGGATTTCCTAATGCCCACAGCCAACCGAGTGGCTTGTGCGGCTCGCATCTGGACCGCTTTTGTAACAGACAAGCCCAATTTGTGTTTGTGTGTGCCCGTGCACCAGCCTGTGTAAGAGCAAAAGGGAATGTGACTGTGACAGCGTGTTTATTTATTTTTTTCTTTTTGCGGATCCGTCCCAGAGTGTGTCCTCAGTTGTATTACATGGACAAGTTCAATTTGTGACAGAGGAGTGAAATTGAAATCAGAGCGCATCACCTTCAGAGTCTATGCATAAACATGGGGATTTTTTTGTTGTGTAATATATGGGATTACCAGACACATGTATAGGTCGGGAAGTCAGGGAGACAGAGAGAGGGAAGCAAGGAAAAAGTGCATAAATAGGTGTGTGAACAGGTGTGAGACATTTACAGAGGGAGGAAGAGAAAGGGAAACATTAAAGTGCGTGTGGACATCTCCCAACGAAATGTCATGTCATGCTACAAGAGATAACAAATGTTAAACTGTCTTAAAATAATGCACAATTGTGTCACAAGTATGTTGTCCCCTGAATGCCTACTATCAGGCCTATCATGCCACAAAAAACATGGATATAAATGTTGAAAAGTAGGAAAATTGTGTTTCCTCCGTGTCCTTCACAAGGAGAACCCTTCATTTCTCAGTGATATATTTGTTGGTATTTATCGTGCTGCAGTTTGTTTATCCCCACTAATTACTGGGAATCGGGGTTCGGCTGCATTTGTAATTCCTGTGTGTGTGTGTGTGTGTGTTTTTTTGTTCCTTCCCTGCCTGCCAAACTGTCAACCCGTCTGACGTTTGATGCCTGCAAAAATGAGGCGTCAAGAATCCTCATAAATTCGCTAAGAGCAACTGAACTCCTCCGTGGAAAATGTTCTCTCTTTTGATGGTTTGGAGATTAGACCGGGAGTGTGTTATTAATGAGTGAGATTACACCCAGCCATCACTAACCGGATTATGGTTTAATATGTCTCAATGTTCCTGTGCTATCCAGCTCTACTCCTCGCTTTCCTTCCTCTCTCTGCTCTCATCTTCTCTCTGTTCATCCTGTGAGTCTGTGTTCGGGTGTTTCTTGTTCCAGAAACTTTATGGGTCAAAGGAATAAGCAAGCCTGAGGACACACACACACACATATTTCTGCACTCATAAACATGTACGCAGAGTGAACAATGTGTCAACACTGAGTTAATGATGGATAATAAAAAATATGCTAATGGTTCAGCAGGAGGTAGAGAATGAGTTCCACCATCAGAAGTAGAGAGAAGTCTAAAGGACCCTATTTTGACAACTTAATTACTTCTAGCTGGGATATGACTTTTACTGATTAACCCCATTAAAAGAGAGACAGAAAACCAAAGGAGGCACACGAGTGTAGAAAGAAAGAGGAGATTGTTTCTAAAAGCTTTTGTAGTTGGGAGACAGGGAGAGGCGCTGGCTTCCACCACTCGGCGGAAATGAAATGAAGAGAACAGACATGAAAGGAGGGTGAAACAAAGACCAAATGATAGTGACTGTGAAAAGAGTTGGAGGGGGAAAAAGATGACAGACTGGTGATAGAAGCGGTACTTAAGTCTGTATCTGTGGCATTCTGCTTTTTCACAAATGGGAGGTGCCCTTCTTCTCTTCCCTCATCTATTCCTCTTTTTTTTTCTTGTAGTTACCCCTCCTATTTTTTTTTAAACTGTAGCTGCACTCCTGCTTATGTCTCTCTTCTGTGATTCGCCTCTTTTCGTATTTCACCTCTCTCTCCACTGCAGTGTGTGGGGTGGGGGGGATTACAGCGTTGGCTTAGGGAAACAATAGGCCTAACACAGGGCTTAAGTGGCCGGAACCAAACTAAATCAAACATTCTGCTGACGGAGGTGCCGCTGTAATCCTTCCATTTTATTCTTGTTTTTTCTCTCGTCTTCTCTTTCCCTGTTTTCTCCCCTGCATTTGTTGAGAGCCTTCCCTCCTGTATGTCTTTAATCAGGGCTTTGTTTTTAAAGTGGGGTCCACCAGCAGCACTTCCCTCATATTACGAGTGGTTAATTGGCTTTAAAATACTAGTGACTAGTGTTTTTGCTTGACGGGTAAAGAAAGAGGGTTGAATGTAAGCCCATGATGACTGTATGGTAAAAGGCCTGGACAGTGGGTGGGATTAGTCACTGTAATAAAGAAGCATTCTTGTTCACTGTGTGCGATAAACAAAAAGATGTTTCTCAGAGAATATGCTGAGGATGAATCGAATGAAATCAACCAAATACAGAGTGGTTAAAAGAGAAGAAGATGAAGAGATATGTATGGTGGGCAGTCATATCTGGGCACTGAATAAACGAACATGTTGGTAGAAATACAAGAGAATATTAATCAACAGTGGCTGGACTGGGTTTTCCTTCCAGAGTCGCTGCCTGTAACTGCCTGGAAACTGATCTGGTATCATTCAGTCATAATCAATGCATAGAGCCAAAATGGCCCCCTCAAAACAAGACAGATGGTTACCAAATTGGACCGTACAGAATTCGCCACATGGCTTGGAAAGAGAGAGAGAGTGGGACAAACTTGGAAAAAGACGAGACGGGAAAAAAAAGATTGAGGGTGGGTTTGGAACGGGACAATCTGCCAACTTTAGATGAGAAATAAGAAAAAGGAAGGTGAAGGTAAAGGCAGGGGAAAAGAAAGAGCCCCCGGCCTAGTTAAATGTCCAAAGATGCCAGGAGAGGTAAAGAAAGATGAGAAATGAGGAGGTCAGGTTGGAAGAGAAAGATGAGGAGAACAAAGGCATTGAACAGGCAAACACGCAGACGGGAGAGAAGAAAGCCAGGCCTCGAAATCCCTCCAGGCCACTGCGAAGGCTAAATGTGTACCTCTTAAAAGGACGTGTGACGCGGGGGGGGGGGGGGGGGGGGGGGGGGGGGGGGGGGGGGGGGGGGGGGGGGGGGGGGGGGGGGGGGGGGGGGGG
>JAVQJF010100856.1:0-40885 GCA_036023855.1 Gadopsis marmoratus | reverse complement strand
ATAAACCACATTTTCACACAGACTGACCAGTGCTGGTTAAAGGGCATCACAGAAAACAGTGCTTTACATGAAATTATATACTGACTTGACTGTGCCCGCTCTGTGTGTTCTGTGCTGTTTTTAGTTTTTAGTTTTAGCTGTTTTAGATATTTTAATGTTTACTATATGGTGATGTGCGTTGTGTGCTCTCTCGGTCCTGGGTACATGTTTCGTTCATGTGTAAACATGAATGACAATAAAAACTATCTAATCTAATTTAATCTAATACCTCCTGCTCAGCTCTTATCTGTGTATAGTATATCTATAATAAGCATGCTTTTTTCCCCAAATGCCTGATTGACCAAATCCTTCCTGCAGTGAACAATTCCCCAGACGAATTAGTGGCTGTCTGCATTCATTAAGCTCAGTATCATTCTAATTATGCGCCAATGTGCACCTACAGACTAATTAACGGGGGGATCAATAAGGGCCCTGGATGCCCCCTCACGTAGGGGCCCGGCGCTCAGCCCCCTCATTATTGGAGCTGCACCAAAGCTTCAAAGAGGATTTCTCAGGCTCTACCCGAGGGGCTGGATGACACATTAGGCTGCAGGTTTGGCAAAAGTTGATGTTTCTGCTCCTCTCTTTCCTTTTTTCTGTGTGTGTGTGTGCGTGTGTGTGATGTTGGATCTGATTATAAGGATGTGAAAAATACCACAGGCTGTAGAAGGAGATGACAAGCTATTTAAAGACACTCCACAAGTCATGAGGCCCAGTGGAGATTTAACATGATTATGAGGTGAAAGACTGGCGGAATCTGTGCCTGCACAAATCCAGCTAGATATTGTGTGCCGCTCTTCTGACTTTAAAGGAATAGTTTGACATTTTGGGAAATGTACTTTCTTGCAGAGAGTTAGATGAGAAGATTAATGCTACTCTTATATTTGAGAGTCGTATCGATCTTCTCATCTAACTCTTGGCAACAACAAAAAAAAAGCAAAAAGGCGTGTTTCCCAAAATGTCAGAGCTGCAGAACCAGTGATGCATCATTTTTATTCCACACATTCTTCTTCCTTGTCTAAATCGGCTGCTTACGTTACCCACAATGCAACTCGAGCACAGACAGTTCGATCGGAGATTTGGGTGTGTTTGCTTGTAGCAGCTAATGCAGCCTGGAGCTGCTAGCCTCAAGCAGAGATGAGGAGGGGGCTACAGAGGTCTGGCAAGTTCACTTCTGTCCAACTTTCTAGACATATTACGCAGAAGGTTGTATTTGCATAATTTGAAATGATAATAATGTTATTGATGTATGTAGGCCTACATCCTAAATCCTGACTGACTATTGATGCAAAAAAATCAAGTGATGAAGGAGACAAAAAGATTCTTTAATCATTTCATCATCATTCTCACAAAGTTGTGAGGCAACTTGGTGCAGGCCCTGGCTCAACAGAGTACAGGGTGTACCGGATGATGTCACTGCTTTAAGCCCCCACAGTGCTGCTGAATACCAAACTGAGGGACGACCTCTGTAAGTTGCCATGACACCAGGCTACTAACCAGCTCTGTCTGCTGCCAACATCCAGCATGGAGCCACTGCAGCACATACAAGCTCACACAAGCACGTACGTCATGCACTCGCTTGCATGATCGTGTACCCCCTCACACACTCACACACACACACACACACACTGGTAACGTGGTTGGAATGATATCTCAAGGACTCTCCCCTCCATGCCGTGCCAGTTCTAGGAACCCAGCCAGGTTTTGGGGAGCAAAACCTTTCACTGGACGGAGATGGGCATGCACTTCTGGGAGACAACAGCTGTGTTGCCTGCTCTCCTGCGAACAGCACACACCACTGTGACCTGGCTGCACAGAGCCGGGCAATGCCTGCCGCAGCAAGAGGTCTAATCACAAGATTACCTTTTGACCTCTTTTGTCATGTTATAAAAGGTTTCAAACAAACACAAGACGTGCAGCAAAGTGAAGCCCTCGTTGATGCCGCTTTGCTCTGCAGAAAAACAAACAAACAGATGATGCAGTTTACCTTCTGGCTTGTCCTTCTCGGAGTGTGAGATGCCACGCGGGGCAGACAGTAGTTTAGGAGCAGCAGGCAGCTGTGAGGCATTGCACAGGGCCAAATGGTGTTTCTGTCCCAACCGCAGCAGATCAATAAAGGCTCTGTCCTCAACTGTCAGCCAACTAAACTCCATTCGCCAGAGGATGCTCATTTCCCTTTCACGATGGAAACAGGAAGTAGTGGATGTAATCTACAAAAGTGCCTAAGGAAGCCTATCAGTTAACAGCTCAGTCATAGGGATTGTTTGTTTTGCATGAGCAGCTTAGGGTTAACTTGGACAGGCAGTGCCTTTTATTGATTCCTCTCTGAGAAATCATTTCATGTGAAGCTGTTACCCATGACCTTTACCATCTATAGTTCTACAGTTAGTGTAGTGTGGTCGATTGGTTAAGCCTCCTATATGCCACAGTCACACGTCCTCTACACAGTCAATCACTTACTTCTTCCCTGTAGAAAAGCAGAATTCACCTTATGGTCTGATGTAAAGCATACAAAAAGAAAGCATGTTGTCCTTTGAAAACAACACGCCATATATTCCACAAACTCCTGAGGAAAAAATATGTAAGAAAAACAACTTCTCTGTCCTCCAGCCAAGCAATGACTATAAATACATGAGCAAACTGTCAGCAGCTAATCACGTCTGATTTATGCCAGAATGGCACTGATGAGATTATTTTTTGTTCTGCATGTGGCCCTCGAGCGCTCTCACCTCATTTTTGATGCCAACAGGTCAACTTTCAGGAGGAGAATGTTTCAGGCCTCGGGCCAGTTTTTGCATGAATGAACACCCTTTCTTTCCCGCTGTGATTCATGGATCATGGTGGGCACCAGTAAGCGTGTATTTAAAGATGGAGATGACAGAAAGTGAAGCACACAGATCTTCACAAGTAACCGTTTTCTATGTGAAGAAATGCAGAATAGGTACTGTTATAACACATTTGACAAACTCCACAAGCTTGAAAAACAGTGTGAAAAGCTTTAAATACATTGGAGAAATGCAACTGTAACAATTGTTACTGTACATGTGCATATATTCTATAAATAGGTTGCGATATCTGGCATGAGTGGTCTTTGTAGTCCTTTAAATAATGCAAACCACTGATCCTGTTAGAGTTATGGGTTTGTCCCTGCTCAGTGAACCATTTGCAAGTTGTTTTCATTCATAAAAAAGCATATAAATGTGCAAAGGTGCTTAATGTCTTCATTATATCTCCGTTATGTCAGGACGTCTTTCACACCAAAGATTCGATAGATTATTAGATGACATTTGGCTCCACTTATGTGATCCTGTGGGATGAAATAAACATGACCTGGATTTCAAACATTTAAGGTTAAACGGTTTTTTTTGCATGTTGTCCCTGTGATGAAGAGAGTTTTATACTATCACACATGCAGGCACTACGAGGGCGTCGCCTGTTGCAGATGCAGCTGAATTATGGACACGACGGAAAAGGCATGCGAGGCCATACATTAAGTGGATAATAGCGAGTGCAGACAGTCCAGAATTTAAAAGACAGAGATAGGAATTTATTTATTTTATTACATTTGCGTCAGCAGAACCATTTTAACACGCAACCTGGGAGGAATAAAGGAAAGCGTGCCTGGTTAAAGCATCTCATAAACCCTGTTTGGAATGCGTTGGACTCTGAAGATTATCCACCTTGATGAGGGTTCCATAGCTGTTTGAAACAGGACAAAGCATGTCACAAAGGTGGACAGGACGTTTACGAGGAATGTCTTTAAAGTTATATAGGCGCACATGAATCTTCCCCTGTGTTTTCAGTGAGATCCATCCAGTTAACACATAAATAGATGTCAGCGATGAGTTTGTGATCCAGAGTTCAAAATGAAATGCAGACATAAAAATGTAGACTGAATAAGATTTATTCTTGCTGCAAATGGAAAGCATTTCCTAAAGCAGATATTTATAAAGCTTAAATTAACAAGATCTTTTATATTTATACTTATATTACTTGTGTGTTTACTCAAATAATGTACTTAAGTACAATTTTGAGGTACTTACTTGAGTCACTCCTGAGTCATTTCTGCAGCTTTATACTTTTACTCCACTACGTGTATTTTAAAGCTTTAGTTAGTAGTTGCTTTACAGATTAAGAATACCAATAAAAAAGATCATCAACAAATACATTATGATGTATTTTCATAAATTAAGCAATAAAACTCATGCTCACACAATAATGCAGAAATCAAAATCCATTAATAGAACATCATTCTGAAATGGGCATTTCTGCATATTGAGTACCTTTACTTAGATACATTAAAAGTATGTTTTGATACTTTGGTAAGTAAAATTTTGAATCGATGACTTTAACGTGTAATAGAGTAATTTTTTAAAGGTCTGAGTGTTTCTTCCACCACTGTATATTCTCACTCTGCATTAGCTACGCTGTGAACTCAGGTGGGACTCAGCTGATCAGATTAAAACCCTCCTGCCTAGTCCAAAATGTCAATTTTTTAGGAACTTGGGAAGAAATAAAGAATCGTCTTGGTAAAGAGGATTGAGCTCAGCTTTGGCTGAAACGAACAAATGAAAAAAACCTGCGAAGAGAGTTTTCACATGACAGAAGCAATATGTTATGGAGAGGTCTATTTCTAAATCTTATCCTTTAAGCACATTTAAGAGCTGTGGAGTCTCAAACACTGAGAGTGCGAATGACTTTGCTCCATGGTCACAGCTCATGGTGGACTTTATCCGGCCTGTGATGTGTATTCCTCCATAGAAGAAACACCATGGAAAAGTAATCCTGTTTGGCTTCATTCAGCCTGGACCAAAGTCAGCAAAAAAACGTCAACACTTGCGGGGACAGGAGAACCCAAGGAGCGAAACCAGCGGCTAACTGGCGGATTTTGTTTAAAATGGGTGATTTTAGACAATATACATTCACGTCACAGAGGACCTTATAGCCTTCTCTGAATCAGGACTGGGACTTTGAGCCACTAATTACGCATTTCCTCCTCACATCTCCAAACACAGCATCACTTGTGACCTTATCTCTGTGCCTGTCAGAGAGGTAGCATTCACATGGCAAGTGTGGCGATGAATGTAATTACTGGAGCCCAAAATAATAACACCATCGTCTTCGAGCAACCAGCAGCCAGTGAATTGTAATAGGACCCCCTCCTCCTCCTCCATCTCGTCTAAATCAGTGAAGACAAGGACAAAAATAGAGTTATTAGCGTCCTGGATCTATGGGAGAAACACATACAGAATGCATTCCAGAGAAGGGAGGATATTAATACTTCAGTGAATTTAATCTCTCATGAAAACACTCATAGTAATCCTATTATGAAGTTTATCACAAGTCCATAACTTTAAAATGATGCGCAGCCATTACGGGAGTCACTGCAAGGAGTCTCGCAGAGATGAAAACACCAAAGCAGATCTTAATACACGTCTCTTTTCTTTAAAGAATGTATGTTCAGGTACAAAAGCCTCCCAGATTTTGGAAAAAGTATGTATGCACTGCAAATTGTTATATTTTTATTTTGTTCTTCTGTTAGAAATGCAAATTAAAGGTTGTTCAATTTATTTTTAATGTATTTCTATTTTAGATTTTATTTTTTAGATTAGATTTTTTCACTCATTGTGATTTAGGTTTTTGAAGTGTCCCTGCACTGTAGTGCTTTGTCAGTGATGTCATTTTTGGATTTTGGTATTTCACATCTTTCATTTTCAGCACAGCAGAATAAAAGTAATCGACGTTTCAGCGATACCTTCTTACGTTTTCAAACTTGTTAAATAACGTAAGACAGAAAACACCATACAAACCAACAACTAAGTACCAATAAGTGTATGTCTGTTAATATGATAATTGTACATGTTTTAAAAGTGTGGAAAATGAAAAGGAATGCAACTCAATATATAAATACTGAGTTTGAGATTGAAAGGCAAGTGTTGATCTTGGAAACAGCAGTCGACAAATCAGTCTCACCGCACAGTCGAGCATTCAATTGTATCGCATGGTTATTGGCATTATTTGCCAAGTGCTGCTTCCAAGATCAAGACATAACTTTCAGTCGCAACTTTCAAGCCAACGTGGATGAGAAGTCCTTAAAGTGCTTCGCAAGTTTGAAAATTTGAACATCTGCAATTCCACAACAACTGAGCAAACTCACGTGATAGCTAGTAAGTTAACATTAGGTCAATTCTATATACATAAATGTATTTTTTTAAAAGGTCCTACTTTAAAAAAGGTTTCTTATTTTAACCCAAATGATCTTTTCCTAAACCATACCAAGTAGTTTTGTTACCTAAACCTGAGGTGATGTGACATTGAGTGATCAACCGCGTGAATAGATGATAATAGCCTTCGGAACCTACTAGCAGGTGAAGCAGGGCCCTTCTCCACTTATGGGTTTTAAGAACCCTTGATGCAGTAAAGTGGATCACCGAAATGTACTTAATACTTAATAATTTTAACATTCTAACTTTCAGTTAATCAACCTGCTCAGCAGATAAAGGACCTATGAATTATAATCATAAAAAACTCAAATGGAAAAAAATCATTAAAGCCCTTCTGGTTTGCTTGTTACTTCACGTGAATGAGCTTCACTGTGCAGGTTGATGTGCTGCACGCGCAGAGTTCGACACTAGAAGGCTGTTTTCACCTTCATCTGCTGAAGGGGGAAAGTTTCTCACCTTAAATCTGGGTTTTGGACATACGGGACGATTTTGTGACGTCACAAATAGCTTGAAAGCCGATCATTGCGGCAAATGTGCAACTTACACCTGTGTGACGTGGAGGCGTGGGCCCTCCAGTGCACACACACACACTGAGAATTAACTTTTCAGTGAAGCAGGAGACATCTTGTGTTCATTGGTTTAAAGAAATAAGAAATATTTGTATACTCTGGATTTTTCATTGAGGGGGAAGGGGTACATGTAATTTTAAGAATTTTATATACTGTATATTACTATATTATTTTCAAAGCAGATGTGTCTTGAAGCATGTCTGGAAGGGACCATTAGGATTATTGAAATAGATGGCCCTTGTCTTTTCCTTGTTATATATTGAAAATGTTCTATGTATTTTATTCTCTTTATGATTGTTTGTTTGAGTTTGTCATTTTAAATCTTACTGCCTCTTGGATTATTTCCTATATTCATACACTACAGTCACATGCAGATGCAATGTCTGTTAAAATGCTGAATTGAAAAAAATATCCAAAACGACACAAAACAGAAATAAAGTCAAATGGATCAAGCTCGCCCTCTCGTGGCTAGAGGTGAAACGTCACTACAGCGAACTGTGACCCGGAAGTAATATTGGATGTTTGTCCCTTCCGCACGTGGGGCAGTGAGCGCTTACCAGCACTCACCAACATGGCCGCGTGCAGCGTGGAAGCGCTGCTAGCTAAAGCTGAGCAGGAAGAGGCGGAAAAGCTGAAAAGCATCTCCGTCCGGAAAGAGCTGGACCTGGAGTTTGACGTCGGCAACCTGCTCGCCTGTGACAAAAACCGCATCGACTCCCGGGAGTTCAGGGAGCAGAAGAAAGACGACTTCCTGCGGTCGTTAGCTCGTGACAACACGCAGCTGCTCGTCAACGAGATCTGGAAACATCCCACGGAGAGAGTCCAGGAGGCGATAGTGGTCAAGTTAGCAGAGCCGGCGACCCCGCTGCCCAGAGAGAAGCCGCCTCCGAGGCCCAAGCCGCCAACGAAATGGGAAGAGTTCGCCAAGCTGAAGGGCATACAGAAGAAGAAGAAGACCAACTTGGTTTGGGATGAAACGGCGAAGGAGTGGAAGAGGCGCTGGGGCTACAACAGGGCCAGAGATGACACCAAAGACTGGCTGATTGAGGTGCCGGTGACCGCGGACCCAAACGAGGACCAGTTCGCCAAACGCAACAAAGCCAAGAGGGAGCGGGTGGCCAAAAATGAGTTCAACCGGCTGAAGAACGTCGCCAGGGCGCAGAAGATCAAAGTGCCCGGCGTGGGACTCACCCCGACAGCCCAGCAGTCCAAGGACGATCTGGCCAGAGCTGTGAGTGTGGCCAAAACCTCCACAGCATCCGCGGGGAGGTTCCAGGACCGCCTGCCCAAGGAGAAGCCGCCGAAGAACACCGGCAAGAGGAGGAAGTTTGAGCCCCTCCTCGGCGACTTTGCTAATGAGAAGCAGAAGCAGCTGGAGCTTCTGAGACTGATGGACAGCAAGAGGCCCAAGTTGGACATCACCAAGGCTGTGAATAGACAGATGAGGGAGGAGGACCGAGAGGAGGCCGCAGCCAAATACAAGAAGGGAGCAGGGAAGAAGGGACGCAAAGGCAACATGTCGGGGAAGGGGAAAGGCAAAGGAAAGGGTTGGAAAGGACAAGGAGGAAAAGCCGGAGGAGGGAAGAGGAGAGGCAAACCTGGGAAGCAGTGAGGACTCTACCCTGTGTCCTCCTGCCTTGGCATCAAAACATTTCGACTGGACTTTAAATGTTGCAATAAGAAACGACTGCGACTGATGGGCCTGTTTTTTTGTGTATTTTTGTGGCTCCTTCACTGTGTGTTTCACCGTTCACTGTCCCGGCATTCATGGAGGCTAACTGATCCATATCTGTAATATTGATGGCAAATGCATAAACGGCAGCCCACATTAAATATCAGGTGATTGTGTTTCCTTTACTGTTTTTAATTGAGTGCAGAATTCACAGCTGTGAAACGTCTTAATAGCCCTTAGTTTGAGTTGTAACAGCAGGAAGAAGCACATGTGTAACCAACAAACTGCAGAGTATGCAATGATTTCCTCAAATAATGCACACATGGCAATGAGGGGGGAAAAGTGGAACATACAAAAAAAAAAACCAATTATTTGAAATGCTGTCGAAAGATTTCCTTTTTAAAAGTGTGTTTTTATTCAAGGCAAAACACTTGTACTGTAATCGTCAGAGATACAGTGAGCCAGGGCTGTAAAATAGATGTAAATGTGACATTTCCACCTGTGCTTTTCCTGTGTAGTTTCTTCAGTAAAAAGGTGTTTATTCTGCATGTCAAAAGACAAGACAGCTGACATGGGGCGAGAGGCGGGGTCTTTCCCTGGACTGGCCGCCAGTCAATCACAGGGGCTGTACTTTATCACACAGATGCCAGAATCACATAAAAATCAAATGTTGCTAAAATCAGTCCAACTCAATAATTTACAACATTGCCCACAAAGGTCTAAAATACCCAGAGGAATTTATCTTTGAATAAATGGCAAAACCTCTTAATGGTTTACAAATGTATAATGTTTCATGTCATGTATTTTTATATCAGGTATCTGCGGGGTCTTAAAAAGTATTAAAACATCTTAATCAGCATTTTATGAGATGTTATTTTTTGGAACATATATTCAGACAGACTGTCTAGGCCTGTATGATCTAATATCATTTCTGGACAATTTTGTGTGTCTTAGGCCAAATAAAAATGTTTGTTAATGAAAATGTTTTGTTAATGTGAGTGAGAGTGTGAGTATGTGACTTAATTACGTTTAATAAACCTCGCCTTTGGGTTAGTCACTACTTTAATCTCTTCCGTTTTGTTCCCTCCCAGCTTATCTGAATTATGTAGAACTAAGTGTTAGAACTAAACTGTTTTGCAATCTCAAAATAAATGGGTATAGTGCTGTAAATTAAAAAAAAAAAGTTACGGTGTGTTGCTGATAAATCCAGTTACAGCTTGTGGCGTTGCAGTCATAAAATATGTTGAAAAGGTGCATATACCCTGTATATGACCCAACCCTGCTATGGAAGATCTTAATTTGTATTCAATCAGGTTGCTTAAATGAAACTGCAGCTCAGGCCAGTGACAGCATCAAATATTTTATTGATGGAGTGATGATATTTGACGCATGTCCAAAGTAAATCTGAGATGCACCACAGCATCTTTGGTGAGTTTCATGTGCCTTTTTTAATAGTTGCCGCGGCTCGTCCAAACATCGAGGTGCTCATGTATTTTCTCCTTCCTAGAAGTAAACATCAAATCGGTTTTCTAAGCGGCTTAGCTGTGGTTTTTGGTTATGTAAAGGCTTGGCGTGGGCCTTGGTGTCTATACTGGAGGCGCCACGCTGAATTAGGAACAGTGAGAAGATTTTCTGTCATTAGTGAGCATATTTTGTTCTCTACACGTAATTTCATGTTCTGAAAGAGAGTCCTCAGTGCAGTCCAATCAAGTATTTTGAAGGACTACTGAGGCCAAAGATAATTAGGTTAACTGGTTGTCTCATCCATTTACAGGTGTTTCTTCTTCACAAATAGTCCACTAATCTAATCCAGATCCCTCCTGACAGGATCTCAGTCTTATTTTCTGTTGACGTCAATTGCAGTGAACTGGGAAAGTAAAATGCACCAGTTTTCCTGGCAGATTTGTCTGCAGTCAAAGTTCATTGCATGTAATTTTCGTAATGTTTGGAGGCTTTCATCCTGCTTCCGTCGCTCAGATGCGATTGTATGCCTGAGCGAGCTCTCGTGTTATTGTCGGATGCTCTTTAATCTCTGACACAAGCTAACAGCCGAGCTCCATCACACCAGAGCGGGAGAGGGGATGTGTATTTGTGTGTGCGTGTGTGGTGGGGGGGGGGTTCCAATCACCATCTGTTGTGCAATCCGCCACCCCGTCCGAAGCCCATTCATCTTTGTCTCTGCTCACCCAGGCCGCTGGAAAATAGGACACAGTCAATAACCCTAAATCAATCAAGCACTCTTGACGAGGCTAAATTATGAATTGTCACCCACGTCAGGCGAGCAGTGGCAGTGGCCTGTAAACTTCCCTCGCATGTGACCAGATGGTCAAAGAACAATAGGCACTGGCATGAAGATGAGGTGGTCACACATGATCTCTGACATGAAGACTGCCTTTTATTCCATTGCTGAGCTAAAGAAAAATATGGACAATAAATTTGTCTGGTGAAATGTAATCTTGAAAAGGAAGAGCGGTTAGTCTTAATAATCATACACTTTTCTACCATTAACTGAGATTTTATTTGCCCCTAGTGTCGTGCCGCACATGCTCGTGTGTGTTGCACCCTAGGAAGGACGTGCTGTTGCTCGTCAGCGCTGCAGTGGATTAGTCACTCAGCTGCATTTATTTAAAGGTAGTGCAGAGAGAGTGTAGGGGCTTCGGTCAGTGTGCAAGAGCTGCAGATCTCCAAGATGCAGCGCATCTACATGCACAGCAATGAACACTTTGAAGTCTTCACCACTGTCCTTGCTCCACAAGGTGAGTGGAATCATATCTGCAGTGAAGTGTGTCATAGCATGACATTAGTTACATGGCTACTGAGAGCAAGGTGGCATATCAGTGTCAGATGACTGATGTGTTCTCGCCCTGTGGGCTGTTTGTTTACTGAAGGACGTGGTTGTAGAGCTGCATGCATTTATGTAAAGAACTTCTTATGCACATTTGCAGCTAAATTATAAAGTTAACATTTTTTGCTGATTCATTTTCACTCTCAATGGTTTACAGGGAGTTATCGATACAGAGCAGAAGCTGAAAAGGCAAGTTGAGCATTCTCCTTAATTCAAATATCTATCTAATATACCTTAATAACAATTGGCTGTAGGACGTTAATTTAGCATCACATATGTCTTAGAGCAGAAATATGAATCAAAACGGATTATTTAATGTTTCCTAAGCCTTATATACAGTATATTGGAGATGGATTGATGTGAGATTGACATTGATGTTATGAAAAGTCAGTCCATTTCCCGTGGGTCCGTTATGTGTTTAATTTATCTAAATCCTCTGACAAACACTAAGCATATTTATGAGGAACAGATAATGAAGAGTGGACCCACATTTAGGGTTTCTATTTCACTGCACAGCAGTTAATCTCTGAATCTTGACACATAATCCTCTCCACTCACCGAGTCTGACCTGCAAGCTGCAGAGAACACATAACCAGTGGCTGCAGCTTTTATCAGTACAACCAGAAGGGATGCAACAAACTGCACCTTACTTTAATTCAGTGTAAAATCTGAACGTGCATCCTGCAATTTGAAATATAAGCGAGTGGCTGTAACCCCCTCTCTGTCCATTAGATGGTAGTGGTGCACAGCTACAGGCCCCACTGGCCAGATGAGCTGGCGCTGTCTCCAGGTGACGTCATCCTGGTGCTGTCCAAACATGAGGAGGAGAGGTGGTTTGGGCGGCTGCAGGGCGGCCAGCAGGGCTACTTCCCCGCCTCCTCTGTGATGGAGCTGAGCCAGGTTGGTTGGCTGCCTGAATGAGCTCAGCAATGCAGCATTTCTAGACTGTGCTGTTGTTGCTGCTGCTAAATGTCAGAAGGCAGTTCGCACTTTGTTTTCTTTCCTATCCTGCTCATCTACTACAATGTAGGTTTTAAAGTCCACGAAAGGTTTCTCACTCAGCTCTTTACTATGAGCAATGGGCTCATAATAAATAATACCTAAGGATGTTTTTTCCCCCAAACATTAATTTGATTGTTGCATATTTAGTCATGAATATTTGAAAGGTTGTGGTGTTTGAAATAAGTGGGCATTTAGGAGGGCGTTATTGGGTTGCATTATGGGAAATTTTAGAGCTTGACCACTATTAGAGACTAAACGTGAAGTCATGTCTCGCCCTCTGCTATTTCAAGTTAGAAATAGATGAAATCTAAAATTCAAAACAAAGATTTCAGGGGCAATAAAATGACAACAACTATAACTTCCTTGTTTATGTTGAATTGATAGGCTTTCTGGCAATGTTTTGGTCATGAGTGCATTTTGCTGCATAAATAGTATTTTGACAAAGATTCTTTCATTTGTGTTTTTTACTAAGAAAGATAGTTGTTAAGACACATTCCAACAATCAAATAGCACAAATTATCTTAGATTTCTGAACTGCTACTCTTTAAGTAAAGAAATCAATTAAAGCAAAAATACCAGAGGAAGTTTATTTCAGGACAATTTGAACTGAAACACACTTGATGATTCCTTTTCTCAGGTGAATGTACCTCCAAAAGCTATACGAAGGAGTTTATCTCTGAGAAGCTCGGCCTGGGACAACGATTCAGTTGTGCGCGGTAGACATGGAAAGTAAGCGTAAAACTCATACAGCAGCCATAACAATAAATACACACATCCCCCTCAACAAGTACATGCATACACACCGTGCACACACCCAGCACCCAGCAGCTGTTCCACCACCGAACCCCCGTGCATCCCCCATCCCCAAATCCCATCCTGCTGCTCTCCGCCCAGCGCCCCTGAACAGGTGGCCCCTTTCGTCCCTCATTAGTTGACAAAGCACACTGATTACTAAACCCCCTAAACACACACTTACATGCAAGCGTGCACACACACACACACACACACACAAGCCAGTGAATCCCCTCTCACTGCACTGCATCTCATTAAGACCAAATAGGAGCAGGAGGGAAAGACTTTATAGTTTAACATGTAAAAGGATATGAAAATGTTTGACGTCACAATGACAATCTTATGGGAATATTTATGGTATGTCATCAAATAGGAAATAACGTTTTCATCAAGGCAATTGATGCAGCAAGTGTTGTTTGATAGGGTACTGTATCTCTTATTTGACAGCAGGGGGCATTTATTTTTGACAGCCTGCCACTGAACTGCTCACACATTCACATAAACACACACACACAGAGCCCTCTGTACAGCTCCGTGCCTGTCTCGTCTGCTGGCGGTGGAATTTAGGTCATGAGGAATAAACAGAGCCTTTGTGTTTGTTATTTCCTCTTTGTCCCCCCAGTGGACACATTCTGCAGGGGCTCAGGAGGGGGAATAGAGGGGGTGGAGGAGGAGTGGTGCTGGATGGAGGCCAAGGCGAGAGCGAGGTCCCCTTCCCGGTGCGGAGGCCCCAGATCCCTCTGCCTCAGCCCGTGGCCTCTCAACCTCAGACACACAGATCCCCAGGCCTGCTCCACAGGATCTTGTCCAAGTGCCGGAAAAAGAGTGAATGCCAGGGAGCCACCAACGGGGCCTTCGAGGGCGACTAAGAGGCCCTCCTTTTTGTCCTGGGTGGCTGAGCCGATTCCACTTTATTGGGGCTGAGTTGGGGGAGTATGTGGGTGAATGGAGGAACTTCTGGAATATTTAAAGACGGGTCCTGAATACCCTGTTGTGGGCAGGTACTCATTGCCATATCAGGTATTCTTGACTTGGCTGCGTTTCTAGAAGCAAGAGGTTGAATGGTGAGTGTACAAACCTAAATCAGTGATGTCACAGAAGGTGTTTTGCCCGTTACATATGATAAACGATGCCTGATGTGACATCACTGATGGGGGTGTGGCCACAAGTGCGACATGCCTGAAAGTTTGAATGTACAGAGAGCTGAGCTGCTGCTGTTTTCTGCCTTGTTTTTCTTAGTGTCGGACCTATGCTTTAGAATATAACTAACTACAATCACTGCAATCATATGTGTAACAAAGGGCAGAAACACAGTTAGTGTTCCATGAAGCAATAAGTGATGCTTCACTGATAAACGTTAGACTTTTTCAATGACTTTGATGCTGTTACATAAGAGAGAAATTATTTCCATTGTCTGTACACATTTTGAACCATTTTTCATGTTTCTTAACTTCATCTACTAACATCAATCTGTTATATGTATATATTTGGCTGCTTAATATGCAAATATTATTATGATTATAAAATCAGTAAACCCTTACTGGCTAAGATAATTTTATTTCTGTGGAAACATGCCTCAGTGTGTTACCTCATACTTCAGCTCCTGTTCATTTTCTTTTGAACACACTGGGCCTCCCTCCTCTTTAACAGTGCTAGGGGGGAAAAAACTCTCTCAAGCGAAAGAAAGTGTGATTGAGGCCTGCTGAAAGCCTCGCCAAAGGACCAGGGATTGTGCCAGTTGCCTTGGCAACGCTAAAGCAGCTCTCAGATGTCGCATGTAGTCTTCTTCTTCAGTGGTGCCTCCCAGCATGTCCCCGTAGCAGGGTCTCTATAGGGTGGGCTGTAGATTACCTCCTTCCAGAGGACACAAACACCAGATCTAATCCTAACCATGGCCTTGACCTCTGTAGGGAGAACACACTCCTCCTCCTCCCCCCCACCGTTTGATATTCACTGCTGTATAATCCTTTGTAATGAAGGCTGTAGGAGGCAGTCACTCTGGGGCCAGTGTTTAGATGGCATTTCTTGCACAGGGAAGGGTGTAAATGTTACAAACAGAGACAGCTCCACTGGTCCTCTGATTCATGAGGAGAATATCTGAGTGGGCCTTTCCACTGCTGTTACTGTTACGCCTTATCTTGAGCTTGTGACTTTCACTTTTAAATACAGGGGATGGAATTACTGAGAATATTGCATGGTTCAGGTTTTGACCCTTGAACAGGATTATGCATATGAGAGGATATAAAAGAAGATAATATGTGTACTTCCCTTAATAAAATATAATGTACAATATGTGCATGAATAGGAGGTGTGTAGAAGAAGTGTCACTTAAAGGCACCAGCTTCTTTTTTCACCTGGGAGTGTATATATAAGTAGTGTATTAGTACTCACTTATAGGTTTGTTGGAAGTAATAAATTCAAATTTATATAAGGTCACATAATGTGTGCAGAAAGAGTTCATTTCAATTTACATTAAAGTAAATCATCCACTGTAGGTGTTGCTTCAAAACATGGCTAATCCCCAGTCAAACGGGAGCCTGAGTTACCTCACACGGCGCTGACACACACAAGTGGAAACAGTGATCTATATATGGCTGAAAGGCCAGGGAGCAATTTTAAAACACACACACTCTCAGGGCTGTGGACTCTCCCGCCTAAAAGTGTCTTATCCTTGCTGTGTTGTGCTGGGTGTCTTGGGGGGAATATAGAGGAGAGGGGGAGGAAGGGTAACAGGGTGCCTGCCAGATGACTACTCTGTCAGCCCAATAATGGGCTGCCATCTGCTGTCTAGTATACACAAAGACAAAAAGTGTGTGTGAGAGAGAGTTTGTGCACTTGTTTTTGGGTGTGTGCTCAGAGGAAGAAGGCAGGGGATATTTGGTCGGACGCCTGCAGGCTCTGTTTCATGTCTTCAGTGCACAAGGTAAACATGAAAATGAACACACACACACGCCTCATTTAGTCCATTAATGTCTAACTCAATGACAGGAGCTGTAGAGAGTACCAGACCTATACCGGATAATTAAAATGGGCGGTGAACACTATGGCATGTCTGAGAGGATATTCAAATACAAAGATGGAAAATATAACTCACTTTTGATAAATCTCACAATAACAGCTTTGTACATCTAACAAGTCTTGTCTGTGTACAACAGGTATGTGTCTACATGTCAATAAGTCATCATAATCTACGCTTCCCTTAACTAGATGCATTAAGCATAAGGTGCAGGGGCTGCTGCCAATAACCAATTAAGAGGCAAAAGGTCCCTGACATCTTTCACCTCTTAGCACGGGTCAAACAAGAACAAAAGACCCTCTTGTACAAGAACGACAGCAAAGGGAGGACAGATTGATTAAGTAGACATGTGTTTATGTGCACATTGTTTGTATGCATGCGCACTGCTGCTCCTTCACCATAAGGCAAGTCGTCACGTTCTTCGCCTCCCTCCATTTGGGGGGCAATTGAGTGAATGGGCCTGTAAAACCAACAGCCCAGAGGACAAAGGAGCCCGGGAGCATTAAGTCATGGGTGAGTGGGCCCCTTTAGGGCCAGCAGCTGACCCTGTGGAGAGGCCTCTTGTTCTGGTGGAGGGGGCTCGTGTCCCTGGACCCCAGGCCAAGTTGACAGCATCCAAACATGTACAGTACATACACACAGGGAGCTCAGCTTGAACCACTCTATCAGTTGTAAACCCCCAACCCGAACAATTAACCTGCGCGGCTGTCAACTCCACCTGGGGAAAAGGAAATACAATTAAAGTTGGAGGATTTTTCATTTTCATTTTCCCCCAAGAAAATGGCTTTCAGGGAATCCATTTTTGGCGAGAGCTCAAGAGGTTTCTATGCCTGCTGTGAGCATGTCAAAAAAACCGAAGGATCATCAGAAATCTTTATTATGGGGGGAAATACCGTGTAACCTACACTAATTTGTACAGGGCCACTTGGCAGAGAGAGAAAGCTCCTCTCAAATTCAAACACATGGAAAAATATAGACACATAAAATTTTAAATACGAAAGATGTCATGCAACATACGCATTTATTTTTCCAAATTAAGTACGTAGTTACACAGACAGCGGGCAGGATTTATATGACACCGTGGTTATGATTTCAAATGCTACAAATTATAGAGCGAGTGTTACATCTGTGATTCACCTCATCAATTAAAGCAAAGTCCAGCATCTTGTGTATTGCTCATGCATAACTACAGTAGTATATAACAGCTGCTACTATCCTGTATATGTACTTAATTCCCTCAAAACCTATGATGTTACGCTGCCAAATGTGGATTAACTTGGGACTTAACAAATGGAATGTACAAACACAAGTCAAATCAACAAACATGACATATAACATGATTATATACAGATTAGACAAATCTCAGCCACCAGATTCAAATACAAAAGTCTTATGTGGATGTTAATCTTCTTTTGTTTTACAGTTGTGTACTGTATACTCCTGATCTTTCCATTTGGTCTCCCTGACAAAATTCCCTTCTTATTCTCACTCAAATGTTTAATGCCACATCAAGGCTGACCACTGCTCCAGGCCGTCCTCAGGAGGAAGGATGGCAGGGATGGGTTAAAGGCAGAAGAAGAATTTCTCCGTTTTGTTTCAGGATGGTTACAAATTACATGAAACTGTTAACATGGAAGCACAGTGCAATACAGTTCTTCAGAATCACACCCAAAATCGTGCATATGTACAATTCATTTTTAGCATTTTGTTCTTATGCAGAGTGTCAAATGATGAGTGAACGGGCAGGGTTTGGGGTCTTGCTAAATGGCATTTCAGCAGCAGGGTACAAAGTTGTTGAGACACTGGCTGCTGCAGGGATCAAATGTGGGTCTTGTTGTAATAAAACGGTCTGCATTAGCTGTATTTTTGCCCAGAGCCATCTGTCTAAAAATGATAAAAGCATAAGGCTTTAAGGTAGTGCATTTGAGCACACATTTCTGCAGCAAAACAGGTGTTGAAATCATGTTGAAATCAAGCAGCAAGATCTTAATGTCAGCATTCATTAGAAAACGGGGACTGTCTAACACACACACACACACACACACCAAAAAACAACAACACAAAAATAAAAATAAAGACAAGAGCTACATCATCAGAATGAACAAACATTTAAAATTAAATGATGAGTAAAAAGTGCAATTTGTCTATGATTAGAGGTCGGAGATGGAGTGCTGCTACCTAATAGCGAAGAACACAAAGGAAAATCAATTTGAATCAAAGGGAAAAAAGGGCCTATACTCTATACGTTACAAGATCACAGATACAGCTACACAATCATTATTTGCTAGATCTTGCCAAACCAGGAAAAGAAATTAACATATTAAATTAGTGGCAGTGCATGTTCTTCCAACTTGGAGTAATGAAACTGAATGCTAGCCCAATCCTGATTTTGAAAGAGAAAAGACAATAAAATTCTTCAATAATTTTTCTTACATTTTCTTTTTGAAATAAATAAATTAGTAGACATTAAATAAATAAAACCTACAGCCTTCACATAAAAAGTAAATCCTTCTTGACCAAATGCTTGTTGTAGAACACTGATGATATGAAAACTGGTCAGTATCCACCGTGACAATGACCAAAGCAATGGTGACCATTCATTCTCTATTACAGAGAACTGCTTTAGAACAAGTGAGGTTTTTTAGGCCGTTTTGACAGCAAAGTAAAACTTTTTTTAAAAATCATTGTGTCCGATTTATATTAATATCTAAGCTTTAGAGCTGTCAGATAATAAATAAAACAAACAGAAATAAACATTAAGGTACCCTTCCATTTTTTGAGGTTCTTACACATTGCAATGAAATACATTCAACCGATGTCTCGACAGACACTATGGCCTTGGAAAGGAAACGATGTGTTGTAAAAAAAACAAACAAAAAAAAACAAAAAAAGATACCATCACAAGTGCTATCCAGTTTGCCCTTAAAACATTGCTCCTTTTTCTCAGCAGCAAAATCAACTCAGTAGTGCAATACTGACAGCTTCTTATTTCCAACTTCACATCACCATGGATAGGCATTCGGCAAGGTAACGCTGCTGTCACAAAAAAAATAAACATGTAACTGCATTTTTCGTTTCTCTGATTTCAAAGCGATGGTTAACATTATATTCTGCACTGCACATGTCTTGGTAAAAAACCCATGGTGACTTTAAAAACACATGGGTGTCAATTAAAAGCTACAGAATTAGCATGTACGTGGTTTTTGTCTGATAACAGAAGTGGGGCAGTTTAGCAAAACAAGCTGGAGGAGATACATAATGAGTAGTGTTACATTATAAAATGTCTTTCTTGTAATTTAAACAATATATTAACAATATAAAACTCAGAAACAGCCACTGCTAGTAATAAACCCTATTTCTACAGCCTACGGTATGTGCAGGCTGTTTCAACATTACTGACTAGTGCAGAAAACATTCTAGCCTTTTCATATCTTTACAAAGCTGCTTATGTTGCCAGGTTGTGTGTACTGAAAGGAAAATACAAGCCAGACCTATAAAAAGAAACTACTTGGGCAGATACCTAGAACTGCAATGAAAACAATACCAGCAGACATGTCTTTTTGTGGACGTCCTTGGCAGTGCATTTCTGCTTGAAAATAAAAATAAAAACAAAAACATTCGTCTTCACTGGATTGTCTCTTACAGGATTCAGTGGAGATTTTAGTTGTTTTTAGGTGTAGTAGTGTCGCCTGCACAACGAGGGGACGGCTTTAAAGCACAAGGGCCCTTGAGGTAGAGCCAGACGACGGGTAAGGGTTCAGGTACTGACGGGCCTGTTCGGTCATAATCAGCTGGTCCTCTGTCTTCCCATAAACCACTGCTTCCCACTCACTCACCTGCAGAGAAGGCAACCAACGATTAGCAGTGGTTGCCAATGTAGCTTACCTTCGTTATGCAAAACATCATTGGGGAAAATGGTGAGATTTCCACCCTACTATACTGATCTGCAAGTGGCAGTAACACACAGATAGGCTGCAATCCTGCAGACTGCAAGCTAATCAACATGGATGTAAACAACGCATGATTTGAAATAATTGGCTTTGCAAGTCTTGTGAGTAATGCTGAAAACCCCGCAGGACACCTTAAACAAATGCCAAAGGGGAACTGAGATAAAAAAAAAATGTATGCAGGTCACATCATCAATGGTTTTATTCAAAGACTGCTCTACGTACCTGTACAGCCGTGTGTTTTGGCGCTTTGTGGGAGGCAAGAAGCTTCTTCATCCGGGGGCTTGTAAAGCGATGAGGATGAACAGGGACTAATGAGGGCTCCTCTCGGCCAGACGTCAAAGAACGGTTACACTCCTCATGCTCAGGGATTGGTGCCATCAGTAAAGAGTTTGTCAGTAGACTTTCATCTGGCACCTGCGACATGAGGTTCAATGAAAGAGCAGCTAAATTAACAAGAAATGATGATGCTGAATTTCCTTCATATAGCATTTTAAAGTGACGTCTACCATTACCAACATTTTCAAAGGCTGAACATTTAAACGTTTATTGATAATGTTTTTTTATCCAGTTTTCTTATCTAGCTACAAAATCTAACCAGGTTTAAACCGGTATCGTGACTTACTTGTGTGTTGTTGAGCTGCTCCTGGAAGAGTTGGACGTTTAGGCAGTCTTTCCCCCAGGGGTCCAGCACAAGAGACTTGCGCACCTTTCTAGCTGGGCCGTCAATCTGAAATCAAAGGACCAGGATATAAATAACAGTACATATACAGCTATAGAGCTGCAGTTTTGTCAAAGTACTACAAAATATGTTCATCTGTAAGTATTTCTCAGGGAGCAGGTTGGTATATTTCAATAATGGAAGAAGTGTGCATGCCACACATACATTATGTTTCCATGCTCTGTAGTCTGGCTGGACGTCTGCTCTGTTAAAGATGTCTGCTCCAGTCTCCTGCTTCAGAACTTCTCGAATGTCCTCTTCCAGAAATGCCAACGGCTGTGGCTGAAAAACATGAACACACATAAATGTAACCACAAGTTCATGTGTCATATACTGTATAAAATAAGAAAAGGTTATCATAAATACAGGTACATAAGCGTAAAGTGTGAAAAAATACAGGTAAAACACATACAGCCACATTTGACCTCTTACCTCCAGCTTCAGTGGCCCATGCATTTTCTCCTGGGCTGCCAAAGCATTTTTGAAAGGAGTCGGTGTCCTCGGGGTTGGAACCATGACAGTTTTACGGAACTTGGGGGTCCGCAAACTAGAAAGTTCACAGAGAATATTATGAGTACTCTCCTCCTAACAATGCGATTAAGATTCTTGTGAAAAATTCCCAAAGCATAGCAAGTTTTTGGCTTTTATGCCAGCTCTTGTGGGATGTTTATTGCATTTATATATACAGTATTTACTTACCCATCATTCTCTTTCTGGTGCTTAGGTGTGGTTTCTTTCTGGAGCGGTGTGTTGAGCAGACACCTTTGGCCACATACGGGAGTTGAGGTGAGGGCTGGGTTATCCAGATTCAGATGCTCCACTCCTGATATGTTGCAGAACTGGGAAAACAGACATACAAGGCACAATAGCCACATGACCAATGGAACTCTATGAAAAAGTAGAAGATATGGGTGTGTGAAGGAAGAAAAACAGATTTCATTTACTCTTGACGGGGTGAATGGCAGTGACTTTGTGGGCGTTTTCTTGGGAGAATTTGAGATATCTTCCAGGAAGGACAGAGGAGACGATTCCCCCCTCTCTCTTCTCCTCCTTCTCCCAGCGGATGCCTGGGTGGTTTTGGATGAGTTGCTAGGAGTCAGGGAGGTGACACTGCTCACACCAAACGGAGCACAGTTCTTATCAGAACCAGAGATGGCAGTCGGAGTGTTGACTGTGTATCCCATTGAATTGTCAATCACCCTCTCTTGTAGGAGAGTGGTGTAGCCTGCCTGGTTGTGCCTGGGTGGTGTCGCTGTCTCGGACAAGTCGAAACTGGCCATGTCGCCCCATGCAACGGGATCCTGCAGAGCAAAACACATCTACAGTGCATCTTTAATACATTCATGACTTTTGGTCAACAGATTCAAACTGATACATTTGTTCCCCGTTGTGCTCCTTCTGCTACTCACTGAGTCGATGAGCTCCATGGTCTCTGCAAACTCCGGTATGGTCTGCAGGGTAGAGAGCACAGTGCTGGCCTCTACAGCCAGGAACTTGCTGGGGGAGACAGGAAGCTGTGGTGGAGGTCCCTGGGGAATCTCAGGGCCATTCCAGGGCCTCCCCTCCGCCTGCTCCTCTAGGCTGCTGCTACTTGTAGTCAATGTGTCATCTGACACACTGTCGGACCAGGCTGAATACTGCTCCAAACTCTGAGGGGGCAGGATGAGAGATCACTGGGGTTAGATCTGATGTCTGATTTAAAGGTGTGAGATTGGTAGGTGTAGAGTAAAATTATTCTAAATCTGCATCAGTTTCTAAATGATCTGTGACTAGGAGAGTGTGGAAAACACTGGTGATACTACAACATTTCAGGCCAATCTTCACCAATCAATCACGCAATATGAAGTCACTGACTGTGAGGAATGACACATTACATGAATGGGGTGAATTAAATGTGAAAACAGTGTGGGGAGGGACAGAATAGGAACAGGAAAGACAGAGGAGAGTGCTTGGTTCAAACTGCTGGCTGGGGTGAGGACTGGAGGGGATGAGGGAGCGGGATCATGTTTGGAACGATGGTAATGAGGGAGGGGGGAGGTGGGGCGGCTACCAAGCACAGCTTCAGGCCAGTCTGAATGAGTAGCGAGATAGGGAAGGTAGTTACTATAGCAACACTACAGCAAATCAGGCTACAGACACACATACATGTGCGCCATTCTCTTTTTCACATGTATACACTGCAAAAAGTCCTTTAGCCTCAAGTCTTAAAATCTTGTTTTCGTTACAGAAAAGAAAAGTCAGCTGAGGAGATGGGATGAGATTTGGGAATTTGACTTTAGTGTTAAGTACAAAATAACACCTGGTTCAAGACAAGCCATTGTATTCTCTCTTTATCTCACTTTGATTTGATTTTAAGACTCAATGTTGTCGAATTAAATAATACATTTAGTATTAAAAATGACTGTTTTAAAACTTTTTACAGTGTATGTAAGCTACAAACACACGCAGGCTATGCTGACTATGCAAACACACGTTCGGAGTGTGTTCTTACACAGGGACCTCTGCACTGCACTTGTCGTTGGACTTCATTCTCTGCTGACATAAGCAGCAGCTCAAGCTCCTTAATTCTTTGCTCTCTGTCAGGATCATCCAGGCAGGATGGCTGAAATAAAGAAACGTCAGGGAGGAGAGGTCGAGAGGACAGGAGGAAAGGAAGAAGATAAGAAAAACAGACAAAAAACAGATTTACACATAAAATATTTGCGGGAGCATTTCAGACACCCTTTTGAATGTTAGGTGAAAATAACAGGACATTCAAGTATTTGATTTGAAGTCCAGCGTTAGCAATCACAAGGATAACTACAGAAAGTCCAGAAAATAAAGAATGTGACAAGTTTTCCCCACTAGCATGCAAAGACACACACAAAGACTCACCAGTATGAAGCCTGAATTATCGGGAAGGCTGTCCATCAAGTGTCCACTGTGAGGATCAT
Organism: Gadopsis marmoratus; assembly: GCA_036023855.1. Classification (NCBI taxonomy): domain Eukaryota; kingdom Metazoa; phylum Chordata; class Actinopteri; order Centrarchiformes; family Percichthyidae; genus Gadopsis; species Gadopsis marmoratus. The sequence continues at coordinate 17,125 of JAVQJF010100856.1, read as the reverse complement.
AAGGATATCCACCCATCTAAAATATAGAGAATCATATTTAAATACAAATCAATAAAGACAACAAATAAAATAAATCAAAACACCATATAGTGTGGAGTCCAGAAGGGAAGTGGACCTGGTTTGGTCCCAGTATAGGCAGGGGACTGCGGTCACAGTGCTGCGCCTCTGTTGTAGTTGGAGGACACGGTCTGTGGTGGCGTCTCTTCACTCCAGCGTGAGACGAAGTGAAACTCTTGGAGCCATCTTGCAGGTACCCCTCATGCTCCACCTTCCTCCTCATGGTGGAGTTCCAGTGGTTCTTGATGGAGTTGTCCGTCCTGTTGTGGATGAAGATCAGCAACATTTAAGCAAATGACCCATTTTCATGACTGAAACTGGAAGTGGAGATATGCAATGTGGGTGCAAGATTATATTATATTACCGTCCAGGAAGAAGCTTGGAGATCTCTGCCCAGCGGTTGCCAAGCTGTTTGTGGGCCTCATAGATGATCCGGTCCTCTTCCTGAGTCCATGAAGACTTCTTCACCTCTGGGTTAAGGTGGTTGTGCCAACGCTCACGACACTGCTTCCCAATCCTCCCCTGGAGGTGCTTGGCGATCACCGACCAACGCTTAGGGCCATACTTGTGTACCAGGTCAATAACCTGCACATACATCAGCAAAGGAGGGATATTTAGTAGACAGTTTGGAGTAAGGCCCTAACTGGATTCATTCAAACTTGTATAAAGAAGGAAATTACATCTTTCTGCTTTTCTCATTTATAGCCAACAGCAGCACTAGTGTTTAGAAAGCTTTGACTGTAGCAGCAGCAGCACAGCTTGCTGAACAATGTTGTGATGTCATCGTTGGCCGCCCAGGCTGTTATTGATGGGTCTGTGTTTCTGTTGCCAAGATGTTGGGAGGAATGAGAGACCATTCTTGAAGAATCGGGATCCATTTAGGGAATGTGTTGTACATCTTAGAGCTGGGGAGGATATTAGAGCTTCACTCTGTACAGAGAAGGGCTGAGCTCTAAACTAGTGAGTTGGAAAGTCTGTGTTTTATTAGGGATGACGTAGTGGAGCATTTACTTTGCAAAAAAAGAAGTTAGGGCAAAGCAGGTTTTAGCGGGAACTGAGCTTGCGCATGTGCAGTTAGTCTGTTAGTCTGAAGGTAAAAGATACATGTGTTTGTATTGTGTTCTTTCCCTTAGACACTCCCCACAGCATCCTTCTGCCTCCCTATCATGTACCTATTTTATCATCCCTCTTTCTATCCAGAACAGGAAACTCCCAGCTCCTCTTACCTTTTGATCCTCCTCTTTTGTCCAGGGTCCTTTCACAAGCTCAGGGTTGAGCACCTTCTGCCAGCGGTGCTGACACTGGCCATCTGTCCTCCCCTATGATAGATTTGTACAAAGAACAACACCTCATTACACCACACAACTGCCTTACAGTTACACCTACTTCTGACAGCTGTAAAGAAATCTGTCATGGTAACCATGGTTTACCGTCACTGTAAAAACATCCTATTGAGGAACAATGGTAATAATGAGATTACTAAATGGTTTGGATGATCATTAACTGTTAGAATGGAAGGGGATGGACCAATATGGCATGAAGCAGTAAGATACTACTCTTATTACACAATGCAGGCACATTACATAACATACTTACAGGAAAAATGTTAGATATTAATTTCCATGAGTCAGTTCCATGCTGCTCTACAAGTTTTTTCAGCTTTTCATCCTGAGAAGAGGGGAGAAAACAAGACACACAGAATATTAATTGTAATAACAACAGTGATTATTAAGGTTCCCCTAAGATGTGTGGAGCACACTCTGAAACATGTTCTTATTTGCAAGAAAATAAAATACACATCTGCCCAGTCCCATTTCACACACTCACATAACCACTTGGCAAACTTACCTCATCTCGGGACCACTTTACTTTGCACGGGGTCTTTTTATCTTTGCTCTTCTCTTTACTTTCTGGGTCTGTAGAGTGTAGCTCTTCATCCTCATCATTGCTAAAAAGAAAAAAATACACACGGCAAATGTAGAAAGGGAGCAAAAGAAGAGCAAAAACCTTTCGTTATAGGGTCAATGTCAGTAAGCAGGAGTAGTGATATGAATATAGTACAGCAGTATCAGGATCTTAGCTTCTATCAGTACCTAATGAATTTCAAATATTTCGTAAAGCTCTATCCTGGTTATTCACAAAAACATATGCTTATGCAAATGAAAACAGTATCTACTTGTAAAGGATATCCTGCCATTGCACAAGCTCTCATGGTAAAGGAGACTACTAGGGAAAGCTGTAAGAAGAACTATTACGGGTCCAGCTTTAAGAAGATTTTTCAAAGAAATCTGTCAATTTAACCAGGTTGGGTTGTTCATTTCTGTAATGCATGCACAAAGAAGTGTGGAGAAACATGTGGAAAGATGGTCACTGGGACCAGTATTAGCACCTGGCATTTATAATCCAACTTACAGCTGGTTGTGATGGAGCACTACTCTTTTCAAACAGGCAAGACAAGGAAATAAAAGGAAACACAAAACCATGGTTGGCACCTGCAGGAGGCATTCAGTTCATTCTATCAAGTCTAAAAGTGATTCAAGAACTAAAACAATAATAGGTAAACAAATCATCAGAAAAATAAGTAAATACTGTGTGATGGATTGAATAGAAATGGGTTTTACTGACTGGTGTGCGTTGATATGAGACATAATAAGAGTGTAAGAGCACAACAGGACTTTCACTTTAAAGTTTTAACAAACCTTGTCAGAATAACAAGGAAAGAAAGAAACAACTTGTGTTCATATAAGACTCACTGCATACAAGAACACAAAATTCCTTTCTACTGACACGAGAAGTTGGCAGGTAGCACTGTACTTCTGTGTTCCCATAAAACTTGCTGCTGGGCAACGCTTTCTTTGTGGTGGTGGAGAAGAGCTTAATAAACGTTGGAGAAATTGAGCCATCCGTTCCCAAGAGCTGTTACTACACAGGAAGCAGACCTTTGCGATCACACGTGCTCACGCTTACAGTAACCACACACACAGGGCGCAAAACAGTGCTTTCCTCAGGTCTCGTATCAGGCTGCGTATGAAAGGTCTGCTTCAGTGTGGAAACTTGAACATGGCAATTGAATTTTGCCGTGGCCTGATTCCCTTCACCAGAGCAAAGACAAGTGGGGAAGCGAGTCTGGACCTATGGCTGAACAGGAAGGAGGGGAGTGAGGGGGCTGGAGGAAAAGGGCAATCCCACATCAACAGCCTCTTTCACCTCCAGAGGTGTGCGAGTGTGTGTGTGTGTGTGTGTGTTATTGATGAAGGAGGCGGTGCGCTGGGGTGTGGTCGGGGGAATGGCAAAGTCCTAACGGTCCAGTTGTTCAAAAACTTTCAAAAAACAAGCAGACTTATGTAACCTCAACACATTATTTACCCACTTATAATATTAAAATGTGCTTCGAAAAGAAAAGAGTCACCCATCTCTCTCCAGATGTGAACACAAGGAGGGGTATGTTGCGGGATGAGACATAAACACTTATTTCAATACTTAATTCAAGCTTAATGAAAGCATCACTACAGCTGCAGCTGCAAGTTATTTCCATTACTGACTGATCTCTGTTGATTTTGCTTTCAATAAAATGTTTACCTTAGTGTAAGAAATGCCAGAAAATTGTGATAAATACCAATCACAATTTCCCATGGTCACATGTTTTTGATGTGACCATGATGAGCTGGAATCAGCAAACACTTGGCAATTTCCACTAATGTGGTTAATTGATTATCAAAATGGTTCGGAATCAATATTATGTTGATGGCCAGGTCAGTTAATTCACTTGTAATTTTTTAGCACTATACATTTCAGCAATATAAATAATTATAACACTTAATTGTAAACATACTTATGTATGTTGAGCAACATTATGTTGCTGAATGTAAATAAACAATGTGCTTTTTTGAAAAACAAAGAAGGGCTTTGGAAACTCTTAAGTACTTTTCCCCAATTTTTCTTTTTGGCAGAAACTGACCAGTAAAAGTTGTATTTATTGCAACTAATCTGACAAGAGTTGTCACTTTCAACTAATGTTTCCAATGATGCTGCTGTTGACACTGGCCTCCCAGTATGTAGGCTGCATAGTACAAATACTACGCAGCCTACATACTGTGTATTGTTCCAACAACATTTAGAAAACAAAAGTGTGACCCGTGCTTAGAAACAACACACAATCGTTTTCAGCTTATAAAACTGTCGTGCACGTTTTACGCCACAGCCACACTTATTTGCGGCTGCTGAGAGAGCGAGCGACCGCGAATGACCATGTATCGGTTGTTGGTGCTCCTCGTCAGAAAACGTTGCCATCCAAGCACCTCGTCGCAGTGTGACTGTAGATGCTAAAACCCATTGTGTGTTATTTATTTTTGGTTTTTTTTTTACTGGAGGCGACTGTGACAGACACAGTGTGTGTAACGAAGCAGCACTGTATCGGGCGTTGTTGCCACCCACCTGCGTGGTTTCACGGTGTCCATGGCAGTCGGCGGGACGGTTGAACCTTTCCAAAGACGAACCTGTGTTTGGCAGCGTTATAAAATCCCACATTGACGGGTGTCTATCCATAGAAATCGCTTGTCAGTCACCGCTGGTTTACGGGAGACGCGGCAGCGTCTAGCTAGCGCCATTCAGCTAGCCGGCGAGCTAACTTAGTGTACAGTCCATAACATTACGCTCTCGGTGTAAAAGCCGCGTTCGCTGTCGATAACATCTTCCCAGAGTGGAGCGTCGCTTGTGTCGTCTTCTGGTACGTGTTCCTGAAAAGGCAGTATCGCAACACAAAAACGCCGATGTTGAATAGAGAAGACTAACACATGACTCCCGTTGCCCGCTGTGCGGACTCTTTCTATCTGTACTTGTCTGTACTTCTGTCTGGCGTTACGATATTTTTTTTGTCCATCCCGCCGATTCTCGCGCCCAGCCCTCTGCGCGGGCGGCCTCGCCCCTGATTGGTCAGAAATGGGGCTCGTGGAAAAGAGGAGCCCGTACTCGAACCTGATAGGGCAGGAACATGGGGAGAGGCTCGCGTGTGATTGGTTAGAAGTGACAGGGGTTTAGTTTAATTGGTTGACATTTTGAGGGGGCGGGCGTTGCGTTAGACAACTGTACTGTCACCTTGTGCAGCAGAATGGGTCTTTTCATACTGGCGGCGGTGGCTCAAAGTGGGGTGCGGGGGCTTTCAGGGGCCCTTGAGGGGGGTTTCAGGGGGTTCCCAGCCCCACAGTTTCACTGGAGTGGAGCCTCTAATGCTGTCTCCTAATCTAAACTGCATATATTAATAGAAGCAGGTAGCTCTACTGAACATGGAATAAAGCTCATATTTAAAAGATAGTGCACGTCTACAATGGCGTGCGTTGTGTGCACTGATTATGCCTTTGAAGCGACATTACCTAATTGTAGTGCCTTGTAAGGGATAGGAATCATTATGATGATTCACGCAATAATTGCATCATGTTTGAGACGATCAAAGGCTTAAGGCTTGATATTCATACACAATGTTATAGAGAACATTTTACAGCGTTCAAACGGGCACAGATAACGCAACATTCCCTTTCGCTTTGACAGGCAGCTCTTGCATGTCCGCAGCACTTTCTGAAGCTCCTTAAAATTGTGCTTTGCTGACACCTTGTGGACAGAACCGTGGCATCGTCTCTGCCTATTGGTTTCGTGGATGTGAAGCCAAACAGCCAACGTTTACCTCTGAAAAATGTGTTTTGTTATATTACCTAATCTTAACATGTGTACAGATTGCACTACTCCTTTTAATTCATCACAACATCTCTGGTTATTATTCGTCTGCGCACAATCAGCACCAAGCAGATGGGTCGACTCGGGACATAGTCTATTTTTATGGGATAGGTGGCGCAGTGCGTCTGTGTGGATTTTGACAACAGATAATACTGAAAACAAAATTATCTCACACTTTCCTTGTGACGTATCCATAATTTTAATATTATATTTTTAATTCCTAGTTCTTTATTTATTTTTCTAGCGGTATAATTAGGATGTTGTCTATTATTTGGATATTAGGCATATCCCGCCTTTCTACCTATAGGTGACACTGTTTGACTATTTGACTTCTCAATGTTATCATTTCAGAATGTAAAAGTACACGTGTTACGCAAACTACAACACCGGAAATGCTGCTTCTGAAAGTAAAAGCAGGAATTATGTCAAGATAACACAATAATGACCAGAATCAGAAACAGAAAGAGGTTTATTGCTAAGTAGGTTTTCTTTGGTGTTTAGTGCATATTGGTCAAAATAAACAAAGTAAGAGAAAACAAGTATCGTACAATTCAAGAGTCATACGTCTAAACTAGTCATTTACAATTAACAATGAACAGTGTTTAAAATAAAGGGGATAGAATGTGTAAAATATTGACCAGAGAATGTGTATCCACAGTATAAAAGAGACAAAGTGTAATCACAAAAACATCTTATAATATTGTAATACTAGATAAACATACAAAAGCCTTTTATAACAACTTGTATTTTCTGATGTCTTTCTTATACAGATACTATGAACTACAAAACTAAACTAAAGCAATGTGTTAAGAAGACTTCCAATATGCTTAACTTACGCCTTAGGTAAACATCTTCCAGCCATCCTGTACAGAGCCAGAGGAAATGTATATAATTGGCAAGGCTGGATTACCAGCTAGGCAAAGTGAGCAAATGTCCCAGGGCCCCAGACTCTCATGGGCTCTAAAAGCCCCAGGTGTGTACGGTTTATGGTAATTAAATCAGTAGCAAGTGTGTAGGCCTGTATGTTCAACTACATTACAATATCACCTCAAGTCAATGTTGACAGGGGCCTTTAAACAGGTTCTACATTATTCTTGAGATCTTGAGCCCCTGTCTTGTGGATGGGCCCTGTGTCTTAAACCAATAAACCAATTTAATTTGTGCACTTTCAGATGACAAGATACATACACAATTCACAGAGGTATGTTGTATTGACCTAGGGTCCACAAGTGGGTTGATCCAAGTACTCAGATTGGTTTTTAAGCTTAAGTAAAAGTAAGAATGCTATAATACAAAAACACTTAAAAGTCCTGCATTCAAAACAGCTAAATGTACTTAAACAATCAAAAGTAAAAGTACACATTATGCAATGAAAGTTACATTGTCAAAAATAAAATGATTGGATTCATAATACTGATGCAAAAATATTAATGTGTACTAATACTAATGCATCATCATTCATAAAATGATCATGTGTGTTGTCTAGAAAACCTTCATTTGCAAAGTAACCGGTAACTATTCTAGTCTAAATGTAGAGGTATGAAGTAGCATGGAACAGAAATACTCAAGTAAAGTACAAATATCTCAAAACAGACCTTTAGTACTTGAGTAAACGTAGAAGCAACGTTCCACTACATAGTTTTATTTTGAAATGCAGTACCGGAAGTACCCTGTCTGATAGTGGGTGGTTGCAGTTCTGCAGTCCCGTGACAAATTTCATTGGAACTTTCTGCGGCCAGGAAAGACTGATGTTTCCTGCTTCTCTTGACATTCGCTTATGGGCAGCAAGAGAGTACACGTTCAGCTCGGGGGCCTTTTTTTCTGAACCAAAACGGGAACATGTTTAATGTATTGACAGTTTAAATGCCGTAGAGCGAAATATCCCGACTGGACCTACGGGATTAGATGAACACCGCATCAAACACTGTAAGGTACGTGATGTTCGTGGAAACGCTACGTCGGTCTCGTCTTTGCTAACTCTCGTTGGCTAGTTTTAGGGTAACATCCACCTAGCGCGCGGAGCGAACTCCAGCGTCATATTAAGGACGACAACTTTGCAACGTTAGGTAATAGCAAAAGGGGGATAACTGTTAACTATCACACGACATTAACTTTTTTCTGTGTGTGTCCGAAGGCAAAACACGTTCAGGCGAAGCGAAGTAACATAAACAAAGTTAAGCTAGCTACTTTGCTGTGTAGCACGCACACACACACACACACACACACACATACACGTATTTGCTGTGCTGTTTACACGCTGTGTTACTCGCAGGAGCTTGTTACAGCATGTCAAACCTTTCATTTCGTGTGTGTGTGTGTGTGTGTGTGTGTGTTCACCCCCCCTCTTTTCCTCTAACACACGTGATGTGTGCCGAGATTTAAAAGTTGTACCGGTGCTAGTACACACGCAGCCTCAGACAACACCATTGTGAGCTCACCAACCGGCTCAGCCAAAATGAAACAGACGTAGGCGAGGCCTGCCCTTTTCAAATGTTGTGTGTTCTAGGGACATGTTGTTCACCCTCTCCACATAATTACTCTCTGACTGTAGAAATGATGTGCCAGACCTCAGCCCTGTGGTATGTACAGTGGCACGCAGCCATTTCTAGGCTGGATGATGTGTTTAGAAATGTTTTTCGTCCTGTGTTGGTGTTACATACAAACCCAGTTAACAGCAAATTCATAGTCCTTCCTCCTCTGCGCTTTAACAATATTCCAATGCTTTCTATGTGGAAATCTGCCTATGTTTCCCTTTGTTATGCGTTGAAGAGGTTCCCCGGTGGTTCCTTGGTGTAACAGGTGGTTATGGAGAACATGTTTTGTGTAACGAGACATGTTTCAAGTTCTGCAAGATGGCGAGATGGATTTAATAGGAGTACATAACACACTATTTGAGAGCTCTACGTCTGTGAGAACGGGTGTGGGAGTTTAAAAAAAAAACTCCAATCAAATGTGTTTCAAATCTCAGCTGATGTGCAGAGCTTAGTTTATCTTAGGCTTGTCCAGCTTTAATCATTGTTTGATCTCTAATTTTCTAATTCATTTTGGCAGCGTACGAGCTGATTCAGACCTGTTCCTAACAGTAAGTGAGCGCCACAGTTTGCAGACTGTGGATGTCTGTGCACGGTCTCTGGACAGTCAGGTTAGGTTCCAGATGCTGAGGTTGATGGCACGTACTGGGGTTCTCTGAGTTCATGCCCCTCACGCTTCTCCAGCTGCACTTTCTCAATCAGAGATCTGTCTCTGTTGCATTATAATGAGATGCCTCTAAATTAGAATAATGTTTATGTTATTCAGTTTTTTTCCACACGTAGCAGACATTATTTACACGTGTCCAAACTATTTAAGTATATTGTCAAAATTTATAGTGAATCTAAACAGATTTTAATAAATTTTTTTGTATTTATGTTTGGTGTGTGTGTTTGTGTGTGTGTGTGTGTGTGCAGTTATCTCCGCTAACCCTTTTGGCTTGCATCGATCTGCGCTTCTGTTTTTATCAGTGGCTGCATGCCTGATTGAGCTTTCACATCTGATTTACCATTGCAGGCTTAGTTCTGCTTTGGTTTCTTGCTAAAATGTCGCACGATACACAGCCGCACACAGAAAATAACATGTTCCCACATCCTCATAGGATATCCAAAGGCGAGGATGTGTGTTTGAGCTAAGCAGGAAGAATGCTATTTTTGATCCTGTGTAGTAGTCCCATCGTATTTGTGCCTGTCAGCACAAGTTAATTCATGTTGTAGCCTGAATGCAGGGCATGCTGGACTGCTAATCTACAGCTAGGGAATATGCGTAACATTTTTTTTTACTCATGCCTTTCCACTCTTTGTTTTTGATCTTTCTAACAAACTGGTCATGTCTGTTAGTGGGTGTGGTGAGCTGCAGTGTCAGCAGAAAATGTAAGTTGCACTAGACTCTTATAGGCTATGTTTCCCTTCACCTACAATATGTCTGGAATGTTAAAAAGCGGGTCCTACCCAGTGACGTACAGAGTCAGTTAACCCTGAAAACATGCACAGATGTGAGGCAGCTCAGGGAAATAGCCTGACGTTTTTGGGTGTACCAGCCGCAGCTGCACACGCTTCACCAGCTCACTGTATTTAAGAGCCAGGTTTTAAAAGCATAAAAAGATCTGTTCGCTGGTAGTGGAGACAAATCAGGTAGTTACAGCCAAAATGTGTCATCTGAATGTAGCTGGTGTTGTTTTTAAGATCCGGTTTTAACAAGAGCTGGAACTATTGATCGAATTAGACAATCAACAGAAAATTCATCAGCATCTATTTAGATAATCGATATGTAATTTTTTTAAGCATAATCTCCAAAACCTTTCTGCTTTCAGCGTCTCAAATGTGAGGATTTTCTGTGCATCTCTGTTTTTTGTCGGTGTCAAATGAATATCTTTGGGTTGGATAAAACAAGATATTTTAAGATTTCACCTTAGGCTCTGAGAAATTGTAATGGATTTTACGCATTATATTATGTCATGTTAACGGGAGGACCCTAGTGTAGGACACGACACTGGAGTAAATGAGAATTCATGCTGATTTATTGCATAAGGGAAGGGGAAGATGAAAGGGAAGCCGGTGAGTGGGAGGATATCCAATGAAGACGGGTGGAGGGCAGATGCAGGGAAGGCGAGGCTGGCTGTGGTTGGAAGGCATGCAGACAGAACGTGATGACCGTGCAGGTGAGTGAAATCCAGGGAGACGACGTGAACTTGAGAACAGGATTAGAACTGAGCAGATACAGGTTTCAAAGAAAAAGGCCAGCGAGCTTGCTACCTGAAGCAATAATCCGGCGATGAGTGAATGGAAAACCATGTTGGAAATACTGCAGGCTTATGAATAGCTGGAAGACAGGTGTGCTTGATTATTGAGAAAATATAAATTAATGAAAATAATCGTTACTTACAGGCCTAGTTTTAACACTTCCAACATAAAGGTAGAGACAGTTGTGATAGAGGAACATGTTAATGCTTTGTGGCTTGCCTTTATGAATGTAATAAAAGAAAATTAAAAGTAGGAACAAAAGTGAAAGAGGCTAGTGATGAAGAGGGCACGAAGGTCCCTCTGATTGCACACATGCATTTTAAAGAGGGAGAGAGAGATGCTCTTTTGCTGTACCCTCAACCCCAACGTGAGCAGAATGAGATATCCCTTCAGGATGCATTCAAGATCAATAGCAGATGGAGAAAGTTGACCCAAAGCAGGTTTTCCGCCTGAGAGTTACAACAGTTGCCGCTATAAAGACAAAAACTACTGAACAAACTAGGCTGACTTCACCAACATACTACAATGGACAAGTCAGAGCAGCAAACAAAGAGCTTTGTCGTCAAGGAACAGACGTTGCATAACTCATGATCAAGGAAAAGAGATTGGCCTGTCTGTGTGATTTTGTTAGATTACATAGTGGTTAATATTTACTTTACACATAATAGTTGAATAGAGGAGATAACATCTATTACAACTGATTATTACTCACTTATTAGACTCTTAGCAACAGTAATGAATTTTGCCCCACTTCTTCACCTTCAGGGAACAGAGGTCTTGACCTTTTGTTACTACAGTTGTCAGAGGAAGATGTCTATTACACCTCAGCAATGAGCTTTATTTCCCTTTTTAAACGTTGGGGAAGAACATCTCCGGGGGTCTTACTGTTAACCTATTGTGTAACTCCAGCTTCAAAGACCCCTGGAAGGTTATTTAAAAATACCTTTCTACTGACTGGAACTAGAGAGAATGTCACAGACCCAGCATGCTCGTGGGCTTGTACTCATTCACATGTTGGGGTGAGTGTGTGTGTGAGATGAATGCATGCGGAAGAGGCTGCGCAGATAGGGACAGATGGCACCATTAATAGCAAAAAGACAACAGTTGAGAGTCATTAACCTGTATGTGTTCTGGTGATATTTATTAAAGTGTTTTTTCACAGTCAGTAAGCAGATGAGGGGGAGGGTGGGATGTGAGAAGGAGTGAGTTAACCGGCTGCTCTGGGAGGGAGCCTGCCTGCTGCTGTCATGTTGCAGCTCACTGACCCTCCTGTTGTTTCCTGTGCACTCTTGCTACAATCTTCCCCATTCAACAAAGCACAGGGACATCTTGTTTTCGACAAGCAATGCTTTTAAAGGCAAAAACTTATTTTTCTTTGCAAGTCACCACTAGGCAACATTTTTGTCAACTGGCCATTGGCAGTGTCTGTCCATTTGCATCGCAGAGAAAAAGGAGAAGTGTTTTATTCTTGGCAGAGTGAAAAACCTGCAAGAGTATTTACACCAACATGTGACAATTACAGTTGTGCTGCATTCTAAATGACACAAAGGTTAAACTGGTCTCAGTCTAGGGCCCCAGCAAGTAGCCATTTAAAAATGTGTTTTTTCTTTTTACAAGAACGTCAACTGGAATAGGGACAGTTCCTAAAGCCATGTATGATACCTGCAGGGAAGCAACTGGTGGCCAGGTCATCTTTTGTACGACAGACAAGCACAGCTTGAATAAAGAAGGCTCTGCATACTGTAACTAGAGATAGAATAGAGGGATAGATTTATGGCTGACCTAAAGGCTTAAGGCTTGTTAGCAGCTCTGGCCCACGATCAACAATCAACAGGACTATGTTACAGCTAAAACATCAAATAAATGCCTTACTACCGTGCTGAAGAATCAAATTAATAATTGAAAAATCTGTCTTACAAAGTTATAGTCAGAAATGAACGTTAATCACATCAGGTGTAAGCAACACGACCACCGCAGACTGCAGTGTGAAGAGAAACACCAGTTTCACTTCCTCACTAACAGAATGTCTGTTCTCTTTTCTTCTCTGCAGCAGTGAGCTGGGATGGGGATGGGCCAGATGTATACTTGAAGTCTTATCCTGAGGAGGACACATTATTTTATGACATTGCACCTTTGAATGCCGACAGCCCCTAAGATGGAGGAGCAATCCAGCCTCCCCAATGTCAGCATACCCTGCCACAATGAGCAGAGAGACAAGAAAAAGCGTTTCACAGTGCGTGTTAAAATTCAGTTTTTCAGTTTGCACTTCCGACTCAAATTAATTCCACAAATGTCATCTCATTGTTTGGTTGTCAAGCATCAAGTGTCTATAAATGTTACTGCTCTGAAATTAGCACACAATCATTTAAATAATGCCCATAGCATTTCCTAGTACTCCTTGTTTTTACATCGACTCTCCTCTCCTTTTTTCAGGTTTACAAAGTGATAGTCAATGTTGGACAACAGGAATGGTTTGTCTTCAGGCGTTATGCAGAGTTTGATAAACTCTACAACACAGTGAGTGGTGGCACATTGTCATTTTGATTTTTCACCATAGCGGTCGGTACCTGACACTTTACCATAATTCTGTTCACAAGTCTATGATTCCCTTAGTCTCTGATTTATTGTTTTTTTGTGACATTCTGTTCATGTTGACATTTAAAACAGTGATACACTTTTGACCTCAGTCGTTTCCTAGCCCATAACATAATGTCCTCTGTTCCTCTCTTGTCGTTACATTTAGTTAAGGAAACTGTTTCCATCTATGAATTTGAAAATTCCTGCCAAGAGGATCTTTGGGGACAATTTTGACCCCGGTAAGTGTTCACAGTAAGCTGATGTACACCATGTGTGCATCAAGTCAGAAGCCCAGTACCTGATGTTAAAGGAATAGATGCAGTTTTTTTTTTTTTTGCTTTATTCGTATTGTTTGATTGCATTTCTTAAACAATATATGCATCTGCCCAATAGAGTTCATCAAGCAAAGAAGAGCAGGGTTGCATGAGTTCATCAAGCGAATTGTCTCACATCCTCAGCTTTGCAACCAGTAAGTGTTGGTGTTATCACTGTCTTTAATTACATAACATTGCTGACTTTATTAAGATGAATGGCTTAAATGATCTGAATAAAAAAAAAATACAGAGATAATATTTGTTTAGCCATGCTTCACACTTGGTATGACTTAGATTTAAAAAGATGGAGAATGTTCTGCTTTGTCATGCTTTACTTGCTGATGTTACTTTATTTCTTTTATTTAACCGTTTGGTCCTTCCTAAACTTTATAGTCCAGATGTGAGGACATTTCTGCTGATGGACAAAATGCAAAACTTTTCAGATGCCTCAGAGGATGAAGATGAAAAAGTAAGTAATCTGTTTATCTTAGTTTATATTGTTGTTTACCTGCTGGTTACATGTTTTCAGGTGACGTGTTGAATAGTCCAGATATAGTGAAGCAGTTTGGTCTTCCACCTCTGTTTTTGGTATGTCCAGGCTGCCAGAGAGGTGTTGATTCAGCTCTGCATACCAAGGTGTAGCTTGTACTTAGTCTGATAGAATCTATCTAGACTCAAAATAAATACAGATAATAAATTCCCTCATGTCATCATTGTAGCACAGATAAAAGACTGAATTCTAATATCAGCAGTGAATCAGTGTGAAGAGTGTCTCAGTTTTAGCTTATAGTTATACAGTATATCTGTTTTCTCTGCTGTTTAACAGAACAACTCTACCTCCAGAAACATTAACCTGGGACCCTCTGGAAATCCACAGTATGTTCACTACTCACATGTACTTTAAGAAATGTAATGTTTTAGCACAGTGCAGACTGCCTTGCTGTTTTTATTTTCCATTTCAAACTTTGCAAGTTGTGCAATCACATGCCATATATTTTTTTCATTAGTGAAACTAATGGTCTGTAATTTTTATTTCAGTGCCAAGCCCACAGACTTTGACTTTTTAAAAGTCATAGGAAAGGGAAGTTTTGGGAAGGTACGTGAACAATACAATACTGGAAAGTACAGTTGCTTTCTGTTCATCCCAGACAGAGAATTCTCACAGGTACAAACCCAATTTATGCATCTGTTTAGGTAACGTTTTGTCTTCAGTGTAATAGTTTCATCACGTCGAACAAAGGCAGTTTTACAAAATAACTTTGTATTCTTATGTTGATTGATACATTTTTGTTATGCTTGAGTTACATGAGTCTAGAAGTGTTTCTGTGTTGTTTTTCCATCGGGGTAGCAACAGGTTTTAGTTCTGCATGGGTTGGCCTTTCAGTGTAGGAAGTGAGAATCAGATCTGGAATTGCTGTGGTTTACGCTGCTGATGCAGTGTTCAACATGTTTTCCCTTTCTTGTGATGCAGGTTTTCCTTGCAAAACGAATACATGATGAAAAGTATTATGCAGTCAAGGTCTTACAGAAAAAGGTCATTCTCAACAGAAAAGAGGTAACTTTACTATCATATGCGGCCGTGACGCTGTTCATATTTCAGGCATGCATATGTGAATATATGTATATAATTCTTCTACTAAATCACTCCACTTCCACTCAGCAAAAACACATCATGGCAGAGCGCAACGTGCTGCTGAAGAATGTGAAACACCCTTTCCTGGTTGGGCTTCATTATTCCTTCCAGACCACAGACAAGTTATACTTTGTCTTAGATTTCATCAATGGAGGAGAGGTAGGTTGTTTCAGTTTTATGAATAATGCTCTCACACAGAAATGAGTCACACGGTAAAGAAAAGCTGAGGGTGTGGGACTTCTCCTTCAAGCGTGATCAGCCTTCTTAAAGCTGTCATGTGTGATTGACTGTGTGACAGTGACTAACTACAATCTGTATCCAAGTAAATCTGCCTCCTGCCCTTCAAATTGGTTGATTACAAAGACCAGTAACATGTTAAATCAAATCAGATCAATATTTACACTTTCCAGTCCAGTTATTTGTGTTAAGTCATTTTTATTCATAACCAGATAAAGGACTGGCAAAGGTAGTATTTATTTTGCTCTTAAAAGCATATTGCAACTTTGTCATATGGTGGTTGGTTATGGTTCATTATTTGTTTTTTGCACTCATGGCAGTATGTTTTACAACACAGTTGCCATGTAATTCATTCCATTAATTGAATGGAACATTTTCATTTCAGCTTTTCTTCCATCTTCAAAAAGAGAGGACCTTTCCAGAGCCCAGAGCAAAATTCTACATTGCTGAAATGGCAAGTGCACTTGGACATCTGCACTCTCTCAACATCGTGTACAGGTATGTTGGGGGTTTATTTATGTAAGTGAACACATACTTAGTGATACGTTTATTTAAGTGCTGTTAAATATTGGCAGTTAATCAATAAATCTTAATTAATAAATATAACTAAGATATAGATAATGTGACGATATTTTAAATAGGTGCCATTTATACCAATTTAATAAATCAGGCTGAGTTCTTCACCAGATTTATATTCCTGGCATTATAGTGATGTCTTTGAAGCAGCATTTAGATCTTAATATAGGGAGACCAGATTGACAGACATATATATTTTAATAGTTCAATTAATATGTATAATTCAAATAAATAATGAAGAACGTTTTACATTTACATTTTACTTTTTCTTATGGCTAGTAAAAAACTTCTCAGGGATGTGGGGTTGCAGTGGGGAAATATGGACTAATGACCTTAGTGTTTCCAAATCACTACGGCCCCGTGTCTTATTTACTGAAGTTCATTGTGTTCATTTTGTTCAGAGACTTGAAGCCAGAAAACATCCTCCTTGACCATGAAGTGAGTAGTCCTGTTATTTAACCAAACACACTGCAGCGTTATTGATGTATAATCAAAAGTAATTACACTAAAAATACCCGGATGGCACAGCATCCAGTTACATCATATGTTGATAGTACAATACTTATTTAAGTGTACTGAACCACAATGCCCCAACACTGGCTGCAGATGTATATCATAAGACCATAACATATACAGCACAAATGACATTCTTTTCCAGTCATATTTGTACCTCCTATGAACAACAGTGTCCTTTCCAATTCCAGCTGGACAGAATGCGTGTGATTGGATTAAGTCTTACTAATGATTTTCCTGCCTTTGCCTTATTGACAAAGTGAGGGAACGGTGAATGGGACTGACTGAGCTACGCTGCAGCCAACATTCCTTGTAAACAATAGAATCCTCAGTCCCCGAGGATAATGAGCTGCTTGTGTGGCACATGTTGTCTAAAAATGTCCCTGTGTCCTCTCTTTAAAGGGGCACATCATTTTGACAGACTTTGGATTGTGCAAGGAAGGCATTTCCCAGACAGATACCACCACTACATTTTGTGGAACACCTGAGGTATGGCAGCATTGATTTGGGTGTTTGCATGTCTGATTACTACCAGCGTTGCACCAGGGTGATCCAAAGAAGTCTCATCTTCAGTGTCAAAAAGTAATAATCATTAACAGACTTTTTGGAATA
Source organism: Gadopsis marmoratus (assembly GCA_036023855.1). Lineage (NCBI taxonomy): Eukaryota > Metazoa > Chordata > Actinopteri > Centrarchiformes > Percichthyidae > Gadopsis > Gadopsis marmoratus. Next base: position 107 of record JAVQJF010100856.1, on the reverse strand, counting down.
AAGTGTGGTTAATAATTTACACGAGGGTATCCCATCTTGGAGGTGTACTGCTGCATGTGTAGGGATATGAGTCACATTTTCCAGAGAGGAAAATAGGCTTTTATGAG
>JAVQJF010100841.1:0-15077 GCA_036023855.1 Gadopsis marmoratus | reverse complement strand
AGCATAAAGATTGGACTCTGGAGCAATGGAAGAAGGTCATGTGGTCATGTGGTCTGATGAGTCCAGATTTACCCTGTTCCAGAGTGACGGGCATATTCCAAGATGACAATGCCAGGATTCATCGGGCTCAAATTGTGAAAGAGTGGTTCAGGGACTTCGCACAGTGGTCCGACTCTCCCATCATTAATAAAATGAAATAAATGTTGTGACATTGCAGAAGCTTATCGAACCAATGCCTGTGCCATCAGGGAAGAAAAAATCCACTGATAGAATAACCTGGTCATTCAGTATATTCAGGTAGTCAGATGTCTTCATTCTTTGGCCACATAACGTTGCTGAACCTAGACCTGACCAACTGCAGCACTGCCCCCACAGGTTTGTACAGTAGGCACTAGGCATGATGGGTGCATCACTTCATCTGCCTCTCTTCTTCTTTCGACATGGTTGTATAAGAAATGAGAAGCTTCTCACTACGTCAGTTAGGGTTAAATAACGTGTTGCCAGCTGAGACATAATCACACATGCAGTAATTATCCAATGGGAGGCTCTTACCTATTTGCGTAGTTAAATGCAGGCGGTGACTTTTTTTTTGGCCAGGCAGTGTATGTATCCTTGGTGTCTTGCTCACCACCTGCTGGTTCTGTCACCATGATGACATCAAAGTTCCACGGAATGTCCTGATGTTACAGGCAAGATAAAAGCCATCACTTATATTACAGCCTCTTCATTGTATCAGGATGCACCTGGATGCCAACTGACATAAAACTAGAAGAAGAAGTATCAGTCAGTTGATCTTTGTTCGTGTGTGCAGAACTCTAGCAGGAGAAATATAGCATGAGATACTCTGGAGCAGAAGATGGTGGTAATGCACCAATAAGCTGGATACCAACTGCCATAAAACTAGAAGAACAAATGTAGCATGACCCACATCAAGTCTCTGGAAAAAAGAAAGAGGGCTTATGCTGAAATTTTTCAGAAATACAGCAGAAGCCCAGACAGCACCTCCCCCTTAAGGAAGAAAAGAAAGATCTGTAGAGGTAGATCTCTGCTAAAAAGGGCCTATGGTGAAATTTCAACGGACAGAAACAGAAACAGCTCGCCCTCACCAGAAAGGAAGAGGAGGCGGATGACTACAGATGCAGAGGAGAACGACACAGTACTACCAGGCACCTCAGGCAGCACATCCAGCCAGAATAAGAACGAGGAGGACAGGAGGGAGACAATAACAGTAACTAAGATATGGATCATTGGGTCTAGTTACGTTCATCGAGCGGAGAAAGCAGCCTATGAGAAGTTCGGAGAGAATTTCGGACTTAATGCCAACATTGAGTGGTTTGGCAAAGGAGGCATGCGCTGGAGTGGTGTCCTTCCCCGTTTTTACGCAGAGTTGTCCAGACAGAGTCCCCCTGACATTTTGGTTGTCCATGCTGGTGGCAATGATCTGGGACTGATGTCTGCCAAGGAACTTGCATTCATAATGAAGAAGGACTTGATGCAGCTCCATGTAGAGTTTCCTTCAATGACGATCGCATATTCCTGCATCAATGAACGGCAAGTGTGGAGATACGGGTGGCCAGGGAAGGTCAATAAGGACAGAAAGGTCATCAACTCAATCATGCGAAAGGCTGTTGGCAACTTTGCCGGTGAAGTTATTGAGCATCCCCTCCTGAGATATTTTCGAGCGGACATATTTCTAGCAGATGGAGTGCACTTCACTAGAGAAGGAAATGGGTTCTTTGTGACCAGCATCCACTGCGTCCTGAGGAAGATCCTTCAAACACCTTCTTCAAGAAACCTTTCGTCTTCGTTACTGTTTGTGTGAATGGTTGTTCGTCTATATGTGTCAGCTCTGACTTAAATAAAAATGTTTAAAAAAATAGTACAAATAGATTTATTTAATTTATAATTAGAAGTAGCGTTTAAGATACACAGTTCTATTCTATCTATCTTGTCCTTCTAATGATAATCCTTTAAAAACTACAAAAGACACCTAAATCTACACTTGCAGCTTTTCATCTGTTTGCGTCTCAACTAGAGAGATGCAAAAAGATGAAACGAAAAGCTCTTTTGCATTTGGGTCAGCTCTGGCCATGAGATGGTGTACAGTGATTTAGTTAATGGTCTCATCATGTTGGTTATTTTCTTGGTTATTTGTGTCTCATCCACTTTAGACTGAATAATAATAATAATAAAGTTTACTTATATAGGGGGTGTAGCTCACAGTGCTTTACAAGAGAGAGAAAAAGAAAGGAGAGAAAAAAGGAGTAAAATAAATAAAAAATGCATAATAAAATAGTACAGGAAGAGTGACAGTTAAAAGAAATGCTGAACAAATAAGTTTTCAATTGTCATTTAAAGGTGTTCACAGAGTTTGCATCTCTTACAGCCTTGGGTAGGGAGTGCCATAGTTTTGGGGCATAGAAAAGGCTGAGCTGTATGCCGCACACATATAGACAGGGGACATTATCACTTTAGCTCAGAAACTTTAATGACCCCCACGAGGACATTAGGTACACACAGCTAATGCTGCAGGGGTAATAAGTGTTGACTTTTTCTTCAGTTTTTCTCTCATCGAGTGGCACCAACCACACACCTCCATCTTATTCCTTCTTGCTGTGTCCAATCATAGCTCGGCAGTGTAGTTTATCCAGACTGGATCTGTGATATCTGTGAATCTGTTCGGCCTAGTTCTGCCCAGGGCTGGATTGCCCATCTGGACCGACTCAACTGGCCATTTTTTATTAATTTTTTTCCTGACCGCCCTTCATGAAACAGGTAGATGATTGACAGCGTCAGGGACACTGGGCTGGCCCAATCACATCTTTGAAACCCTTACCTTAACGTTTAGAGCACATTTAAGCCCCGCTCACACCGGAGGAGAAAACAATTCATCGATCTCCATTGACTTTGTATTGCGTGAAGGTTCCTCCTTGTCATTTCGGTCTGCTAGCAAACAACAGAAACAGGCCTAAAAGCTGCCGTGTGGTAGGACACAACCAACAGGGTAAAGAACCCAGAGCTAATGAGCTAACTTATAAGCTGCCGAAGCAACAACTGAGCTTTTAAGAAGACAAAAGTAGATCCAGATATATATATATATAAGTTAAATCAACACCTGACACAGCCTTAAAATACAAACTTCATAAGCTTCACACATTTTTTTTAGGGCTGTCCTGTTGGATTACATTGCATCAAATTTGGGCTGAATCCACCATGCGTTAGGATAATTACATTCACCTGAGCTGTATGGCTTTGGGTGGTGGAAGGACACTGGAGCACGAACATGGGGAACATGGAAACTCCACACATTGAGGATGAGGGCAAGAGCCTCTGAGCCAATGTGCTACCCCTTACAGTACACTGCATGGGTGTTCTTATTATTGTGTGTAGCCAGTGTGGTTTTTTTTCTTCAAAGGTGCAGCATTAATGTCTTTCTTGTTTTGTCTTAGGGGAGAGAGAAGAGTTAGATTTAACTGCAAATCGTCTAATGGGCCGTACGCTGTCTGTGGAGATCTCTGTTGGCACAATCAGAAACTCCCAGCAGGAGGAGGCGCTGCGCCAGGCCACGTCTATCATTGATGAAATGGTGAAGAAGTTACTGGACGACATGGGCAGCGGCCGGCAGCGGCTGCTGGCCCTGCACGCAGCCTGTGTGACCGAGGCCCCGCCCGTCCCCATCGACCAGAAGTTTCAGGCCATAGTGATCAGCTGTGCCCTGGAGGACCAGAAGAAGATCAAGCAGAGGCTGGAGACTTTGTTGAGGAACATTGAAAATGCTGAGAAGAACATCAAGATTATGGATCACCAAAAACTGGAGGGTCCAAAAGCCAATGGCTGCCAATAAGACTCGTCACAAAAACATACATAAAATGTGTCTTTAATGCCACTAACCTCACCAAGAACTGTTCTAACTTAATCTTGTACTAACTTTTAGAAGGATTCTACTTGCAGCAGCTAGCAAGTCCTATACAGTAATTTTATTACAGTGACACTGAACCATAGGGCCAAAAATACAGTAAACAACAAACTCCATCTGTCTTTTGCCTTCAAATTGTTTATTTGACCTAATTTACACTGACCTTAGTATTGTTTAATGTGTATACCCAGTACACAATGTGTGTTCACATATGCACTCAAGATGGCAGAAAAAGATACAATAGTGGATGTTTGGTCAGAGTTTATTAGAAAATCCTGTGCTCGACAACAACGAATCCACTTTTGAAGAGTCTTGTTTCTGTTTCATTCTCCCATTTTATATCAGGCACCTAGTAAGGCCTTTGGATGTGTATACACTACCTCTGTGTGAAGGCAACACAAATCACATTAAGCAGTTGATTTTAGCTCATGTTTGCACAAACCAGTTTTTATGTTCGATCATGTGTCAATAAAGTGAATGAAAACCATACTGCCGTCTAATAAGCAGTAGAGAAGTGTTTCAACATGTCAAAGGTGGCCCTTTGCAGGAATAGATGAGAATACAACACATCAGTTTCAGTCTTTGAGAAATGGTGATCAGACATCCAATAAGTCCCCTTTAAGTTCTCTGTGGCTGTGATTTTGGCTTTCTCCACTGTCAAGGTGTACTTGGCTGCCATTTCTGCCTGTCACGTTGGTTTTGAGGGGAAGGATGTGGGGCAGCATCCCTTTGTCTGCCGCTTCACGAGGGGAGCACATCGTAGGTTCCCAGCTTCTAGACTTCAATCATCATCTTCAATCATCATCAGGGCTGGCAGAGTTCGTGATGAGGTCACGCCATAGGCGTTCCCAATGTGAGACATGAAACGAATGCTGTGAAAGAGAACTTGTTTCTGTCTTGTTTGCACCTATAACCTTCCAGTAGCATACACATTCACTTACAACATATACCATCTGAAGCAGGCGCCTTTATTTATTCAGGTTTGCCTATGGTTTCCTGTTGGCATCACATTTTATTTTATCTTTTTAAATGGAGACCAAAGCAAAACAATAATTTACTGTATGAAGCCAATAAACCCAAAACCCAGGGTCAACAAAGCAATAGTGACACAGTGCTATAGTCACACGCTAATCAGCTAAACATCATAGATGGTTTGACAAACTCAAGGTCCACTTACGGTACTAGCAGCACATTGCATGTTCTTCCTCAGAGTTTGAGCAACTATCTTCTGCAGAAGAGTGATATGCGGTCGAAAGTTCTTAAAAAAGCTAGTAACTGGACCTTGAGTTAAGATGATTTTATGTCAAACTACTGTTTCTAATGTCCAGACTGAACTTCCACACCAATCTTGCGTTACTCATTAAATTGTAAATGTGAAGACTGTCACAAGTGCAGGCAACACCGCGTTTTAGCGATTATCTCTAGTCTCTATTGATCTTAACTCTGACCATTTGCACCTAAACAAAATGAATGTAATGTTTTGGTTTAAAAGATTGTATTGGCAGAAGAGTAGTCACTTGAAATCACACACTTGATGCCCAAGAAGAGAGTAAAGTTTTATTTATGTCAGGTTACAGTCAACTTTCTCCCCAAACATAACATCAGGTGCACAGTTGGTGTGGCACTAAACTGTTTTAACTGTTAAAACAAAAACCCAACGACGAGCGTCGTTTTTGTCATGCTGAAAGCACTCACACGTTGGTTTGTCCATGTAAATGAGTGCAACTGGTTTATGAAGTCAGTTGACGAAAAGTAGCGTGACAGTAAGACACAAAGATTATTACAACACCTGAGTGACAGCACATAAGTATGGTACGTTTTAACTTACGGTTCTTTATAACGATATGCCATCTTCGTGGTAAAGTGCGCTAAATCCATTCAGTCAAAAAGCAAAAAGGCAAAGTAAACAGAACGTTACAAATAAGAGAAAGCTTGAGAAATAATTATTTACAGATTTGCTGTGCAGGCAATTTTAAACAAACAGCAAGAGGAGGGACTGAGATGCTTACTGGTGGTCAGTGGGGGAGAATGTAAACATGGACAAGGCATTGTGGCGTTGCAACCAAGGTTGGACATGATATGGGGAAAAAAAAAAAAGGCTTGCATGCATTACAGTTATACCACACTTTTTCTTTGTTCAGAACAGCACTGTTTACGTACAGCCAAATGACGATGTTTGAAATGTGACACAATCTTAATACCAATGGTGTAACTGAAACACATTTGAAGCCCCTTTTAAGATTTTCACAACAGACTATCTCATCCTTAACTTAAACATCAGAGAACAAAAACGTGCATGCGCATACAGTATATTCCCAGGTGTGGTATGTATATTAAATTCCATGTAAAATGCTTTAAATTGTAACTATTAATAAGGAAATGTTTATAATTTCACAGACTTTTCCACGTCACCTCTTTGTGCTTGGTAAACCGGCGAGGTTTAGAAAAGGCTAAATGCAGACAGATATCTGTATTGAGGACTGAGCATTTGTTTGGGAGATCTTTCATGAAGTGAGAAGAATCTGAATTTTCTTGCATATTCAGGCACACACAAGTAAAATATCCCGTCTTGATGGTCAGCATTTTTTACCTTCAGAGAGCAAAGGCTTTCCGTTCTGCTCTAGACTACATACCACAGGAGTAGACACTACTGAGTTTTAAGTCTTTTCAACCTTCTGGTCCCACTCCTCCTCCTCCCCCGTCAAAAAAGAGCAGAATGATATTTACTAAATAGAAATTGATTAGATACCACAGAAACCAAGCCAAAAAAATATAAACCAAAGTCGTGTACCATGTTTAGTGTTTGAAATGTTAGGAATATAGTTCCGTCTGAATACATAGGTACTGAAACGTATTTACTTTGAGACTAACCAATGAGTTACTCAAAGCTGTACCACAGTTAAACACAGCATGAAAATATGTAAACAACTGCAATCAAAAACATAGTGCTATAACTGACTGTGACTTGAGGTACTATGACTCAAAGAGCAGAGTATCGTTGATTCAACTCATGTTTTACTTCACAAATGCATAGACTTTGTGTAATGTAAAAGTCTTAGAATTTGGTTAGCAAATCAATAAGTGTAGTGTAAGCAGACATAAAGAGGACTATTTTGTGTCAATAGTTATTTACATTTGGTTATACGTAGAAGCACATTCTATTAATTAATTTCATGTTACATCCATATCACTGCAGTATTCATGTTTAACTACATCTCAGAAAGAGGAAATTTGGCACTATGTCAACACTGCAGTGAAAATATCACTCAACACTGTTTTTCCGATTCGTACAAAAATACTTCTGCACAGAGAATAAACTGGATTTGGTAGTGCGTCGTCCACGATAAACAGTATAGTTTGAACCATATTCTGTTGACAGTTAGAAAAATATGGTACAAAATAATCTGTGTATCTTCTACAATGCATGTAAACATATTGCACAGCTGAAATGTCAAACAGGACTGGGCGACTGTAAAAACCACCCTTTGATTTTCTATTTTTTTTTGGAGTATCATTAAAGTCACGACACAACGTACATGTACTGTAGATGTTATTTAAGGCAACCACAAGGAGGACCCAAGAGTGTACAAATGTTTTTGTGCGCAGATCATTGATGGAGAGACATTCAACCATCAATGTGGGGAAAGAATTTAGGATTCAGATTAAAGATTATAGAGTAGTATTTCCCAGTCTGTGTGAGTTTTGGTCTCTAAATGTGGCTACCTCCACAGAATACAACAATGACCAATCTAGTTGGAGAAACAATAGTCAGTCAGTAATATTGAAGGAATTTATCTAGAGTAGGCTGCAGCTTCCAAAAGGATTTTTACTCTTCTTGGTCCTTTGTTTGTTGGGTCGCAAAGTGATGACTTCTCTGCCGTTGCTGGAGCTCTGGTTGCAGACATTACTACTTGTGGTATTAAAAACACCTTTGGAAAAAACACAATTCATGGGTAATGTCACCCTACCAAACACAAAAACCTAAAATGTAACATAAAAAGGTAACGTACAGAAAGCCTCCTTACCTATTTTATTGCTTGTTGTATGGACCACCTCTGTCTCCTCTGCCGTTTGCTGTTTGAGACGCTGAAGATACTTCTCAGCTAAGTACTTGAAAACTAAGACGAGAGGAGCAGCAGAAATGTTACGACAGGAACATCAAGAATGAGACTGTTTCACTTGCATTTGACGAACTTTCCACATTTTCAGCAACTCACCCTCGTTGACATTAAGGTCCTCTTTTACCGAAGCTCGATAAAATCTCAGCTTAAGCCTTTTAGCCAAAGCTTCTGCCTCCTCGCTGCAATGCAAGTAACGAAAATACAACATTTCTTGAATTCACAAAACATTATACTGCTTTAATTACATTTGTACTTTATTGACTATTACTTACTTTTTTATAACCGTCTCCTCCAGGAGGTCAATTTTGTTCTGCACTAGAACTGTGGGAATATCTCCGACTTCTGCCTCCACCTTCTCCCTCCAGCTGTCAATAGACTGAAACGACTCCCTGTCTGTGGTAGAGAAGACTAGAACACACGCTTGGGCACCTGGAATGCAACACAACACACAGACAGTTCATGTTTTCAAGCTTTTCAACAACTTTAATCTATTCAGACATACGATTCATTTATTCATCCTCCGAGAGGATGTAAAAACATTGGCTCAACTTCAGAACAGCCCCACTGCTGAGTCACGATAAAGTCTGACAAATAAAAGCAGTCAGGGAAGCAGCAGTATTATATCGGTCACAGTCTTACCACGGTAGTAGGCCTTGGTAATAGCGTCGAACTCCTCCTGCCCGGCTGTGTCCCACAGCATTAGTCGGACCTCTTCGTCATTTACACTAAAACAATTAGGAGGTAACAAGGTGAAATTATGGAAGATTTTTTCTAAAGCCAGCATTAACAATATACATTATCCGAGCCACAATTTCCCCACTGAGGGACTAATAAAGGATTATCTTCTTATCTTATCCTGCCCAGCTCAACACACTAGTTTTTCCCTTGTATTAATCGTTTGCCAAACCTGCACTTGTAAGACCTAAACCTGGTGGCAAAATGTTTTATCTCACTGTTTCCTAAGTAAATTAAATTGCTTATAAAATAAGTGTGTATTTTCCGACAGTTCACAATATAGTACTAATTGATATTTCACTGTGTTTAGATGACTAAAAAAAAAAAGAGTACTTTAAAATAAAGTTCACACATTTGTTACACCAAAAGAGGTTTTCCTGGTCACTCCTAAAATGTCACTGACATAAGATTCCAGTATTCACCAATATGCACCTTATGGGACCTTCATTACTGTTGACTAAAAAATATGTATTGGTGAAGTTGCAGTTGTTGACTGTCAACTTTACAATAAGCTGAGAAAAAAACCAATCACCCGATATGACTAAACAGTGATACTCCAGAGTCCTGCAGTAACTTTAAATACACACTATAATTGATGAGAGGAATGAGAACCTTTGTGAAACAAGCTGCTTACAGTATCTGCCTTTCCAGAAAGTCCACTCCGATGGTCTTCTTGTAGTCCCTGGTGAAGATGCCCTTGCAGTAACGTTGGATCATACTGGACTTGCCGACAGCGCCGTTGCCTACGACAACCACCTTGATGGCCACTTCCATGTCCTCCTCCAACATGGTGGTGACGTCTGGCTGGTTTTCTCAGTTCCACTCAGCCCGGGTAGTTTCAGTGATGTGACACGACTGCATATACCACCTCAAAGTGTAAGATAAATTAAAAAAAAACTAAGGTGTGACACACGTTGAGCAGTAAAACACATTGAGCAGAAACAGCAACATTAGCACAACTCAAATGATTGTCTTGTGATTTAACACATCTTGATCTGGTTTACATTTGAGTCCCTCATGTCAATGACAATTAACCAGTCTAGTAGTAAAGCAAATATGCTCAACTTCAAGCTTTTTACTGTATAATGTTTGGTTATATTGTCTGGCTGGTGAAAAAATACCTAATGCTACTCAGAGACAGAATCCTTAGTCTCTAAGCAGTAACTGTGGCTACAATGTTAAGCTTGTATTCCAATTTGACCTCTCGTTAAATTAACATGGATTTCTTCTTGCTACTATCAGAGAAACATTTACAATCAAACTATTTCCTTGCATCCAGGTGCTTTAGCTTTTATTAGAGACAAAACTAAACAAAATTGAGACAGGAAACTGGTTAATCCATGGGTGAGATCCAAGCATCTGCAAAACCTTTGCTTATACACGTTTTTTTAAATGACATATTAGCACACAAATCACTGAGATCAGGAGATAACATAAAACGTATTTCTTATCCGGCACAACCAAAATTTTAGAAGATAAAGGTGCCTTTGCATTACAAGTTACTAGGGCTGCAACACAGGTTTCTATTTGTTATCGATTAATCCAAATTTCATTAATCTCCAATTATAGAACTCTAAAGCAATTGCTTCTTCTGTTTGGCCAACAGTCAAAACAGTATCAAAAAAAAAAAAGTATCCAATTTTGTTGCTTTACAGTTTGTCCAATTTGAAAAACATTTACTGTCAGCACTACAGTTTCCCACAATGCACTCTAGTAAATGGCTTTATATGGGCATTGCCCTACAAACTATTATCTGTGCTCACACTGAACGAACTGTTATAAATTTTACAAGGAAGTCGTTTGGAGCGACTGTGCAATGTGTTTATTCTTCCATTAGCAGCGAGGGCAGCAGACTCCACATAGCAACTGGCTCTTCCACAGTTATATATGCATGTAGCAGCTGAGTGCAATGCTAAACAACATATTGCGGGAAAGCTGCTCCCAGTGGTCACAGACAACCTGCTGTGTGACTGTCGTGTCCAACCGCCTGTCTGGATTTGAGTCACCATATGTTTTGCAGTAGAAGTCTTATTCATCAACTATGATTGAGCGGCATGATGCAGCAGTTGTTATAACATGCAGGCAAAACATGGCCTGGAATAAGCAGCCTGCTCTTTATTTATACACTCTTTTAATGTTAGTTTGCAGATAAATGTATACTTCAGATTCGATTGCACCTCAACGATCTCTTAAATTGATTTAACTCATGTTAAGTTAAGACCCCCCCCCCTTTTCTTTCGACTTTGATTCACAAGCCACAGTTCTATCATATCTCAGTGTAATCATTTCTGTTGTTTTAGGGTCACAGAAACTGAGTCAAAGTGGGGGGGGGGTCATGAAGCTGGCTGTGCACTCTCCACATGCTGTTGCTTTGTGTCACCACCTGCAGACCACAGGACAACACAAGTTACATTTGGAGAAGAGTTGGCTGCAAGTCTTAGAAAGTCTGCTAATGCACAATGACTGAAAATGAAGTGTCAAAGATTATTATATTAGCATCAATAACAGGGTTGGGCAATTCATTAGAAATGACCATTTATTGTCTGTCACTATAATCATGTAATCAAGTGTGGTATAATCTAACAATAAAAGGTAATAAAATCAAACTTCTCCCACAACAATTTCTAAAATACCTGAAAATGACAGTTCCAGTTTGACTCTAGCATGTTTCACATCGATTAAACTTTTAAACAGGTAATTTTCCAACGCTTTTCCAAATATGTTTTCTACCTACAATGAGATCATTATACATTTTTTTAAAGACATGATAGATTATCTGAAATATACTTTTTTTTTTTTACATTTTGGTAGCTGTGCATTAAAATGCAAATTAACTTTGCTTAGTATGTCGAAGACAAAACCTCCTCCCCTCCTGGACAGTGAGTCATCTTCACAGACTCTGCGTTACTCTACCCAGGCCTCAAGGTGGGGCTCCGTTAAAGCCGATACTTTAGAGCACAGAGAGAATAAAAAAATAGTCCTTTATGTCGAGGTTTACTGTTGCTGTAGGTAGTATTTCCAAAATCCGTGAGGGGAATTACGTTTTTAGTCAAGTTTTTCATCCTGCTGTATTCCCTCAGATCAGAATCACTTGCCTTGGTCAAGATATGACCTGTTGAACATCTGGCAGGAGGGTCTTCAGGCACCAAGCAGCTGCTGGTACAGTCAGTTAAAGCCGACTGAGGGCAACTGAGCTGGTGAGGAAGGATTCAAAGACAGTAAACCCATAGAGTGGGCAATTTCTTACCTGTAATATCACGTTTCAACTCATCCAGTGTCCGCCAACATTAGATGAGCTAACCAGCCCGCAAACCCACAATCACATATCCACCGCTTCCCTCTGCTCTTCTGTGTGGCAAGAGGAGACGCAAGTGACTCTGGTGCTAAGGTTACCTAGCTACGGTTAGCTTATTTCCACAGAGGAAATTATCCTCTGCACCTTCCGTTCATTAGATCTAGCTAATTACCACACACGCCTAATGTTCTCCGTTTCGAAGTTGCAGATCAAGCTCAACTGACGTTGACAACGGAGTAAAATCTGTGACATTAACGGGAAAAGGCAGCGCTATCTATCTCAGAGCCTACGTTGCAGTTACCTACGTTGCGCATGAGAGCAGCTAACCAGGCAACTGGCTAGCTCGCCAATGTTTGTTGCTAGGCTGCTAGGCAGCAGCGGCAGTACGGCGCAACAATTCTACTTCCGCCGCTCTTCTTCTTCGTCTTCTTGATGTTTTCTGGCGCATTACCGCCACCAACTGATAAGGAGTGTTAAAATAAAGCAAACAACAGTATCATATCCCTTATGCTATCTTATTCGCTCTCCTCAGATAATGAAACAAAAATAGAAAACACTTATCTGCTGAGCCTCTTTGCAAAATATCACGTGAATCAAAGTTTAATTTTCTGTCAGCTTCGCGTGTTCTAAAGCGTCTTCTTGTCAAGTTACGTGTTACACATATAAAAGTTACATGTTCCTGTACTGTATTTACATCATTTGAATTATGTAGGTGCATGTTTTGCCTTGGGAGCCTTGGGAACATTTGTTTTTCTAAAGTCACGACTAAATGTAGAATACTTTCCACTGCTGAGTTTATTGTGCTCGATGCTTCACGCTCAATTGCCGGACACCCAAGATAATAGATAACAGTTTTCCAAAGTTTCCATTAACTTTGATTATTAATTGCAGAAAGCGTCTCGATAACCTTGTGTTAAATTAACATGGACGTATAAAGAGAAATTATTCTAGAAAATATAAATCTGCATTTCAGTCTGTGGGTACAGCCACTAGTTCTGGGTTCGTTTGTTATGTTGTACAGACGCACCCGCAGTTTCCTGTTTCACAGGGTGAAAGAATAGTGACATGGTGAAAGTGACACAACATACAAACAATGGCTTATTTTAAACGGGAACTTCATCGGCTGCACGACTCGATGATATTCATCGTACAAAGTGCGAAATCTTTCCTTATCTTATGTTTTAACAAAGCGGTCATCACCAACGGGAGACACACGGCGGAGCGGGCGGAGCGACTGAACAAGCGTCCACACATTACGACACGGTTTCACTTCCTGAGTTGGCTGACGTCATCATCGCCTGCCCGCGCTTGTTGAACGAGCCACCTTGTTTGGCGGGATTGAGCTGAGGAGAAGCGAGCACGTCGTCTAATTGGTAAATGTAGCGACAGTGTAATGCTTTAAATGTTGCCGCGGTACTTGTCGCACGTCGTGTGATACGTTGCTGAGATTGTTTTAGGTTGTTTTTCTGTGTGTGTTAGCTAGCATCTCTAACGGCTAACGTCGTGCTAAGTATACAGTCCTGTCGACGTCACCGACGCGGTCTCTTTTACAGGCTAAATGAAGTCTCCCTCGGGGGTACAGTTGGTTTAATGGCGAAAGGGCTAACGTATATAACGCTTATATTTACCAGGCTGCTGGAGCCGTTGCACCACAAAACATCGCTATCTGGTACCATCAGGTCAGTAGTCTTTCTAGGGGGCTCACAGTCACCTGGCCATATTTTGCATCCCTGCTGGAATCATCTTCATAATAGACTTTAGAGTTTCTCCTTTTACACAATATATAACAGCTGGACCACGATGGCCTGTCGTGTTTGTAGTAAGATTAGTTAGTGGAGATGCCATGTCTGCAGCGGCACAAGTTACACTTTGAATGGCACAAAGTTAGTAACAAAGGTTTAGGCAGTAAGTGAGTGCATGTGTTCTTGTACAGAGGGGTTGTAGCGTTCTTTTGACTTGTCAGATCAAATAGTCAGTGGATTGCAAATTGTTGGCAGTGGCCCCCCCTTTTTTTATGTATGCAGAAATGAAAAAAGTCACAATTCTTTTTGCAATATACCATATGCAATAATATAAGGACAGCTGAATCTGTTATACACACAAATTAAGCATGGTGCCCTGGAGAAGCGTTGTGCAGATTGTTTTAATTTTCATGAACTTATATTGAAGCTCACACTGGTCTGTAACACACTGTTATCTGGTGATAGATTGTTGTACTTTATTGAAACATTCTTGCTTTCCCTTACCCTCAGGAACTATGCAGTTTTCTAGCAGAAGAAACAAGTCCAATCAAGACCATCAGGCCGAGCTCTATTGCCATGCTCTGCAGTTCTATGGGCAGCCCCCTCTTGAAAACGTCTCTCTCGCTGAATTTGAGGCATTTGCCGTTGACAGACTTAAATGTAAGACCATGGTTCAATTTCAGTGAAATGAAATTTAAAGCTGTCCTTTTCTCTGCTCTTGTGAAATACTTTTTTAACGTTTTAAATAGGACATGGTGTTTACAGTGTCTTTTTTTATGTTTCCACTGCAGTGTTGAAGACTGTTGAGAATTTGGGAGTGAGCTGTGTGAAACTGTCAGACGACTACCAAAAGAAACTGTATTCTGAGCATAAAAACCTGGACTTTCCATGCAGACCAGAGGCTGTGAGTATGTTGAGCATGACATACATCAAAACTGTTTTAAAACCTGGCAGGACTACATTTATTACTAGCCAGAGTCACTGTGAATAGATAAACACCATCCTTTTACCATTTACCAGGTATTAGCTTTCACACTGCATTGATCCATCATATATGTAGGTAGTTAGTGCTCTATACTGTACTACTGTGCTTGTGGTCACCTTAAAGTACACTTAATTGCCAGTATATTAGGTACATTAGTATGGGGCGGCTGAGAGGGTAGTCCGGTCGTCCATTAACCCCAGGGTTGGTGGTTCGATCCCAGCCCCTGCTGTCCACATGTCGAAGTGTCCCTGGGCAAGACACTGAACCCCAAGTTGCCCCCGGT
>JAVQJF010100838.1:0-22184 GCA_036023855.1 Gadopsis marmoratus | reverse complement strand
TACTATATAGCTAGCTACTATATAGCTTTATTATAGCTATATAGTAGCTATATAGCTACTATATTATAGCTATATAGTAGCTATATAGCTACTATATAGCTTTATTATATCTACTATATAGCTATATTATAGTTATATAGCTAGCTGCTATATAGCTACTATATAGCTATATTATAGTTATATAGCTAGCTACTATATAGCTTTATTATAGTTATATAGCTATATATCTACAGCTATCTAGCTCTATATATATCTATCTATATCTCTATAGATATATATACACGTCTTCTCAACCTGATGAGAAGTGTACTACTGCAACAATAGTGAAACATTCATGGACAGTAATGACTGCTACCTCCATACCTTGTTTGCAACTCATTTCGAGAGAGTTGTTTACTGTAAACTGGGGTAAACAACGCCGTCTTGCAGCAAACAAAACATTTTTTAATAAAGTTTGAAACTTAAAAGTTCATTGCTAACAGTAAGCTAGCCTTTCTTTCCTATTCATATACTTTCTATTGTGGACAAGCCAGATGTGATTGAGATGCACAGCAACATTTCCAGCGTTAATTAAATTTTTGTCAAATGATCAGAGACAGTTATTTCAGTGTGACAGGATGTTGGTTGAAGAGTCGTATGTCTGATGATATGAGTCCGAGGCAGCTGTTCAGAGCTAATTTACTGCTTTAATTAACTCTGACTTGGTGTCGACTCTGTGACACTTTATCTGATCCTGAGCTTGATACTCGACTATCAGGTGAGAAAATGTCCATGTTCAACAATGTGTCACTTCCTTGTTTGCTTTATCTCTGTACCATAATACCCAGCCTAATACAGTCAGAGGATGATACAGCCTGTTGGAACAATCACGCCTGGGACGAGGAGCTCAGAGGACCAGATGTGGAAAAAATTTAATTTGGGCTTTTGGCCCCTTTCTACAGCTTTCCCTCTGGAAATAACTGGCCCAGTCATAAATAAACTTCACAAGCTAAATGTATATATCTGTTGGCGGATTGTCAGTTATGTTATCCATAGCATTTTTATTTATTTTTTTGCTGGGGTTTCAATTAGGGGCCAAAATAATGGAGCACATTTCTGCAGCCTATTATATTATTTATACATTTCTGCTCATTATTAAAATCTGTAAAACTGTGTGTATGTTAAATGCAAACTGGGCTGTCCACATTAAAATGTATGTTCAACAGACTTTAATTGGTCTTTACCACTTCATTGTATGGGCTACATTAATGATGCTTACAGAACCTGTATATACTGTAACAAGCCAGAACGCCACAAAGACCTCTGACATCATAATGATTCTACTTTATAATTATGTACACATACTTTTACTGACTTTACTTTTTCACAGCATGTTTAGATATGCCTTTATTTACAGTATATTGCGTATTTTATGTTAAAGTCTGTTTACATTTGCAGTCAGGGTGCAGAAAGCATTTATATGGACTATCACCCATAGGTTTTTTGTCCAAAGCCATTCCGTCTTTTCCTCTCCAGTCACGTCTAGCTAATGTGTTTAAACCATCAATAGCATTAGCTTATATAACACACATTTGTTTGCGTTCAGTTTGGCTGCTTGTTTGATTTGCTCTACTTTTGCTGCTGCAGAGATCTAATGATTCACTGGGATCAATTACGCCGCATCGAACCTCAAAGCATCCTTTGTTGACTCACTTCAGTTCTCTACATGATAAACACTCAACAGGTTAATCTACAGTGAGCAAGACTTTTGTCAGTGTGTGGTCGGCACATATAGAAATAGAAATTGTAGTACCAACGTGTTTACCCTTATTTTGACTCGTACAGTATTTATAGTGAATTTGACTGTTTACTGCCTCAGCACATATCTTCATCTCGCAGTTTGATAACCAGATTTGAGGCATCAATGCCAAAAACTGCAGTTCTTATTGGGATAACCGGCTAATGCGGTCTCGCAAATGTCAATATGTGCCCCATATCGGTCAAACTCTAAAGAGAAGGAAATTGAGGAAACTTATGGATCATTACTTTTGTGTCCTGCCTGACACGTGTAGGGTCACGTCGTCGTAATTTACACTGCTGTGTTGGTAACATTAAGGCAAAGTGTCTTGGAATTTCCAGTGAAACTGAGCGCTCTGGCTCTTACTCTTGATGGCTTCTCCACGAGCTGCTTTGGACGAAAGCATCTGCTGAATAAATGCAAACGATAAAGTTGACACAATTCAAATTTAAACGACATAATTCAAACATGTTACGCCTAGAAATTGGACACTCGAATTTTGTGCACATGGTAGCAAATGGACAGTTTCAGTTCGCCTCATCTCGGTTTTTGTGTGACTGACTTTGTACCCGACGCTGCCTGAATTGTGCAGATAATGTTAAATCCACCCACCTGCTGCTTCCTGCAGGGTAAAGCAAACACCCAGAGTTACCTACAGTAGTGAGGCCGTCTCCATTAGTGCCTCTCTGTTTGGACAAGGCTGGACATCACATTTTCTTCCATCTCGTCTCACCTGAGTAGGTATCTGCGCTCTCAGAATGTTGGTCTGCTCTGTTTTCACGGAGACGCCCGGGGCGGTGGTTGCCAAGTGCGGGCTGTGGTTGTCCGTCGCTGGACTGGGCATCCCGGGCTGGCTGGCGCCCGTTTTCACATCTGACCCGTTCCCAAAGGCCAGGATGGCATTTTCTGGAACACAAGAGCAGCAGACGTCGTGTTTAAAGGAACCTGACTGGCATTTCAATAGATCGATGTTCTCGTCAGCTGAGAGCTAAATGGAATAAACGTTGCTAATTTAAACGTCAGTCATCACCTCTAGTTCCCTTTTGCCCCCCTTTGTAATGTGATTGGTGTCTTTATAATTGTGTATTGGCGGACTGTAATTACGATGTGATCATTGCAGCTGAGAACAACTCAACCGTTCAGGGTGAGTCATCAGGCCACCGGGATGAGTGACTGAAACATTCAATTCAAACTGCATTTGGCGACATTTTCTGAATAAAACAAAACACCTGAGCGTCAGAGACGAGAGGCCACCGTGATTTCATTCATTTACCAAAAGTTAAAAAGAAAGTATGAACACATTTTAGCAGTGAAAGAAAAATACTGTCTGGCAGATTTGGGAATAATGGTTATAGGTTTTTTGTTGTATACATCTCGTATAAGTTTAAATATACCGCAGCCTTGAACACTACAGTCTGACATTACACGACAGAGAAGGGACGCTGTGTGAGCAGGAGTGCACTTTCCTCTGTATAAAACGTAAAATGTACGATGGGGAAGTCCGTTTGGAGAAATATAAGAGTTCCTGAGTCAGTGGCAGGTTGAAGCTTTGGTTTCTTATTACAGACGTCCCAGAGGCAAGAGCTGTTGCAAGTCAGATATAATATAAAAAAAATAGAACAGACATTTGAATGGCAAACACTCTGGCCATAATATAAAATAATGACCAGTAATGAATAATGAACAGCAGCGAGATACTTTTTTTTTTTTTTTTTTTAAGAATCCATTCCTGTCAGAAGGCTTGCTGACTGGCTTACCTAAATAGCTGTAGGGTAGCATAAAAAGATAGAGGTGAACCTTTCCCAGACACAGTCAATTGGACTCAGCTCTGACCTTCTTGCTAGTTTTCGACACAAAGGCAGCATCCAAATTCAGCCTCCCGCTCACTACTGACTTATGTACATATGAAATTCAATGTAAATGTGATAGTGGGTTGTTGCCAAAAGAACAGCTATAAATAAACCCTTTCTACTGCTCGCGTGAGACATAAGGGTGGTGTAACTGAGAAATAATGAGCTGTCTTTTAGAGAGGGATGGTGCGTGTAAGTGAGCTTTATAGTATGTCTAAGAAACTAATGATATATGTGGAGAGACTCGTGTGTGCTATGAGAAAAAAATAATGGTGTCCATGAGCAAGAGAGTAATAATATGTAAATAGAAGTGTGTGAGAAACAGAACGAATATATGAATACTATATGTCTCCGAGGAAAGTGTAAATCTCATCTCATCTGTGTGTGTCTGCATCTTCGTGTCGTGGAGGGGGTATATGGGGGGGGGGCTCTTAAAAAAGGTTAAAAGGTCAGCTATATGGTGGCGTGTAGGTCCTTATATGGAGATGTTTTTCTGCTTTCCAGATGTGCGTTAAGGGTTCTGATATGTTTTTGGAAAGTTCCTATAGGTCTAAATCTATTTGACCAATGGAAACGAGTTTCTTTGTCTCCAGAATACTATAAAAGCTGTATAAGCTGATGACTTCTGATTGTCTGTCTCTTATTGTACGATGCATCTTTGTCAAAGTGTTTCCTGTGTTGTGTTCAGCTTTAAGAGTACAGGCAGTTTTTCGTGTGTGTGTGCGCTGACATTATTGAGAGAACATTGAGAAAATGTTATTGCAATCAGCTGTGTGTTGAAATCACCTGCACAATATGAAGCATTCTCTAACGTGGCACAAACACATACTTCTGTTGCCCTCACTGAATCCCGCAGCCCACAATGACAACAACCCACGGTCCTTCAATTAGCCCCATTAACTAACTGAGAAGGCTAAGCTAACAGGACTACTGAGGTAAGAAAGTCCAGGATCCTGGTGGGCTTCATTTAGCCAAAATGATGGATATAGCCCTGGAACTGAAGCTCCGTCATACTTTGTTTAAATTCATTCCGTGTGTAATTTATAATCCAGATGAAAATTACACATCAGTGCACAGTGATTGATTTTAAAGTACGGCCTAAATTATATGAATTATGCTGTGGGATTTTCATATTTCTCCAGTGATTTCATTCACTCAGCGAACACCAAGGACACGCACCCTCTCAACCTGGCAGGATTCTCGGTTTACTAAAATATGAGCACCACAGAGGGTCATAGGCAGCGGAGCCCCGACACACACAGACCAACCAATATCTGCCGAGAGCCCTCCGCTGCAGTGATACGTGGGAAAAGTGGAAATGAATCATAATGTGAAAAACTAATCATTCGTCATTAGACATGAGAGGCGCCGGAGAGGGTGGAATTTTACAAAACAAACTGATTGCAAAACCTTTTCACTAAGGACACACCTATTATGTGACTCACAATAAAGTTATGAAAAGAGTGGGGAGGTGGGAAGGACGGTAGTTGCCGTTTGGACTGAAAAGGGAGCCCATTGATTGGCTCTTGCTGCTGCTGTTGCCGCCGTCTGTTAACACGTAAACGGGGCCTGACGCTGTGCAGCTTCTCCGTCATTGGCAGCGTGATAAAACAAATGTGTGCATCAGTGGCACTCAAGAATCAGGTCAACTCGGTGTCCTCTGACCACGTCTGACGTCGCAATATCGAGTCCAGCCCACAGGAAATGTGAAGTGATGACTGAACGTGCGAACACCCTGATGTCTACGGCCGCCGAGTCATAACATCCAATCACCAAACGATGGTGATGACAAATAGATTTCGATTTGCCACCCAGCAACAGCAGCGAGTGAACAATTACGTTCAACAAAAGCCCCAAAATTGCAAGTTATGTCATCTGCTGCTGCTGCTTGCTACCAGCAGCATGCTTTCTGCTGTCAGTTCAAAAGGCTTTCTAGAGCCCATTTCACTTAAATTCACTTGAACCGTT
Organism: Gadopsis marmoratus; assembly: GCA_036023855.1. Classification (NCBI taxonomy): domain Eukaryota; kingdom Metazoa; phylum Chordata; class Actinopteri; order Centrarchiformes; family Percichthyidae; genus Gadopsis; species Gadopsis marmoratus. The sequence continues at coordinate 16,589 of JAVQJF010100838.1, read as the reverse complement.
TTGTAGTTTAAAACCTTCAGAGCATGTCTGATGGATGGTGATGTGGAGTAGGTAGTGTGGCTCAAAGGCAATGCAAATGCCACAGTACAGCAGGTGGGATCCACCAGCCATCATCACACATGTTAATACTGTGTGTGACCCAAATGTGTCAGACAAATCAACAAGTTTCCAAGAAAATGTCCTCGCTGCTTTTTGCTTCTTAAGCTAAAGGTCTCATGGTCAAACATAAAAAGAATTACATTTACTGAAGTTCAGTACTTTACTTTGTGTTTCCATTTTGTGTTACTTTAGATTTCTAAAAACCATATTGTATTTTTTACTCCACTTAGTTATTTTTCAGATTAAGATTTTATGTCATAAAAATATAAAACACGACACGTTGTAGAATGAACGATCCAACTGAATATAATGCAAAGTTCTCTGCGAGTTCATCACAACGAGCAACTCTTTATTCAGTCATTTGATCCATTACTAATATAAATATATTGATTGCAGCCGCTTTAAGTACATTGTTGAGTTTTTCAGCTGTGTTTCTTGCAGCAGCAGGATGAACTTTACGCTACCTGACCAGCACCGAGGTTAACGACTACCTGGTGAACATAGAGGAACGTTTAGCAGCTAAAAGCCGCACACTGCATGCTAATGTCGTGTTTTCAGATTGTTCTGCAGCCCAGCGTTGCCAAAAAACACATTCGTTGCATGTTTTAATGCAATATTTGTGCTTGTATGTGTACACGGCAACACATTTTATTCTTAAATATGCCAGTCAACATAGGGAACACAAAATATTAGGGACCAGGGTTCAATCTCTTACTGCCAGTTCTCCAAAATATTAACTTGTTCTAGGATTGTTAGCATGTGTGTATTCACACAACCTCTCTGTATTATTCATTGTTGTTAAGTTGTTGAAACCGTTGCATGTTTATAATGAGGACTGGAGGAATGTGAAACTTTAGAGATCTGTCACTTTCGCAGGTGTGAAAGCAACAGATGTTCAAGTCTGGATGTAATTCAATTAAATAAACAGATGCTTTCCGTTTCGGGTTTGAGTCCTCCACTCACTGAAATAGAGGATAATTTACGGCTTAGCTGTCAGCGCTAGAAACATTCTCTGGATGGCCAAATCCTTCATTTGAACTTTTGTGGGATGGAACAGAAAAAGTCAGACAATTTCGAAAAAAGAATAGTGACATTGGACTTTGACTTAGTCAGCCTTTCAATATCTCATCTTTCAGTTGTCTGTAATGGTGTGATATAATGATCATCCTGTAATATGTATAATTTACAGTCTAGTGGATTTATATGGTTTTATACACCCCAAAGGACACAGAGGTCTTGGATTTACCGCAGCCAGAATGACTTACAATCACATGATGAATTCATATTTTAGAAGCATTCATTTTCATTCGGCTAATGAGCCACTCTGCAGCAATTGCGTTTGCATTAAAGTCACTTCAATTAAAATATGCTCACGTGAAAACATGAATGAGAGATTCATCAACTAATATTGCCGGCTTATACTGTAAGATGGATGAGGCTGCTTAGAAATTAAAATCGCACCATTATTTCATCCGTTTCCAGCAAAGAAAAACCTCCAATTTCAGAAGAGACTTCCTGGTTATTAGTGATGGGACTTGGAAGCCTTCAGTGGAGTATCAGGGTGTGACACACAAACATTGATTTCTCACAGGATCATAACAAATTGATCCATCCTCCTGAGGTAGCTTGCTTTTGCAAACAAAATTTCTGCAGCAATCAATGCCGAGCCCTGACTCGACTCCCTCCGCTGGTGCAACGCTGAGCATCAGCTACTAGACAGAGATGGAGGTGGTGGATGGGTAACTTGTGCGCACCCGTTGCCAGCTCTGCAGCTAATTAGGGAATCTGCAAGTTGCACACAACAGCAGCGAGTCGATAGTGTGGGAAACAGATTGAGCCCGGCTGATGGTGGGAATACATCAGCACCTTGCAGGAAACGCTGTGGACCAGCTAATGGTGCTGTGGGCCATTAGCGTTGGTAGGACAGGTGGGAAAGTGTGCCGGCACGCTCAAAGAGTGCAGTTAGCGCTCGGCTGTGTGCAGCGATCCCCTGGCAGGCTGACGGATGAGAGAAGCGGTGGGTGCAAATCCAGCTGCTCGCCACCGTGCCTCGCCGCCCGCCGTCACGCAGGGATGAAGTGCCAATTGATATCTTCAGTGGTAAGCTGTTGTGACAGTTCCTTTGCAAATGTTTGGACATGGCGGTTTAAGCACCGCCATCTCACATCTCTGACTTTTAAGTTTCTCCCCGAGGGCTTCTTTTATTAAATAATTTTATTGACTTCATAGGTCCCCCCCGAAGCCACACTGCGGAGCACATCCTGTGCACACCCGCTTCCTGTCCCCAACCTTCCTGCTGGTTACCCCCACTCCTTCCTATTACACTACCAATTTAACTTCCAGAAAAATTAAAATAATTGCAGAATTAAATGAGCTTCACCTCCATCTGTCCTCTCAGTGTTTTTCCCTGACACTCAGATTTCAGAGAATGAAGAAGTCCAGAGCTGCTGATCTGCATAGTGATGTGGTTATTATCGCTGTGTTGTGGAGGTACGGTAGGGTGACAGCTGTTTTTAAAACCAGAGTGCGCTCACTCCATAGGGATACTTTTTTCAGCAGTTTCTCCCCTCCCTTATCTGCAAACGACTGTATTCTTCCCTGCCACTATTCTCTCTGTCCACCTCATTAGTTTGGAGGCAGGAAACCAAATTACATTCAATTACAAAGTCATCAAAGGCCATCTGAAGTCCTGTCTCAGCATGCAGGCCCCAGCACAGCAGCACAGGGGGGCCCTGCACACACAATAACTCTGAATTCAGTCGCACAAAGATGTAAGCACCAAAAGAGACCAGGAGGATTTATATAATTGATGATCGTGCTGTCCACTTGTGAAACAGAACCGAAGGAGAGGAGAGCGTCTTCAGGCTCGGGTCAAAATGAACAACACATCATTCTGTATACTGTGATTACACGAGGAGCAGGGGCGAAGGGAAAACAGTCAGGAGCTCTCCCAAGCTGGATTAATTTTCCCAATTATTAGCTAGAATCCAAGCTCTCCTTGCCAAATCATTACGCACACTTTGTCCCCAAAATAGAACTGCGGCCTGCCCGGGCCTGGCGAAAAAAGTCTGAACTCCAATTGAGATGAGAGCGCGATGTGCACCGCTGGTCCGTGAGTCGCCTCTCCCATTAGAAACGTGTTCGTCCTTATTATCACGTACTCTCTGCGCTGTTTGGCTTCAGCCATTTACTCAGGCAGGAGGAGAGGAGGGTTTTTGTTTTTTTTTCTTCATTGCTCAGGCGGCGGGAAATGAGGCCAGTCAGTCTGAGGTTTGTTTTTCTGGGTCTCTAAGGAGCTTACAGTAAACAGCACACAGGAGCTGCCTAGCTGGCTGCAGGATGCACACGAGGCGCTTCGTTGAAAGACAAGACATCCATCAACCACTTGAAAAACATGATTCAACTCACTGCGGGATAATCAACATTTTATTTGCTATACGTTGTTGGCTAATTAGAGAACAGAAGCATTTTAACAGACGCCATTATCTCATGAGCGATGCATGTCAGGTGGCGACTGTTCTTTCAAAATGTATAAGCTGGTAGGAAAAACACACAAGCAAAGCAGACCCCCATCCCGCTCTGTCAATCAAAGCAGCAAATGTTTCTGGCAAACCAGCAGCTTTTCACGAGGGATTGCTGCTGTCGTCTGCAGCTGCAAGTTTAAAATCGCTGACTAACTCGTTAAGGCCCATTACAGCACGTGCGAGCGGCGAACCCCTTTGTGGAGCACAATTAATACAAGTGATGATGCTGCTAAGGAGTAGTATTGAAATGTTGTTCTTCAGGAATCTTATTTTGTACATACATGTACATCATCCTCTACTGGTGCTACTGTTTTTATGCTTTAGCCTCCATCGTTGATGCAGATGACTGGCTGCTTCTTGCTGGATTATTACGCTTATTACTGTATTAACCATCAAGCTTGTTAATGTTAGTATCTTTTTCTGTTTATAAATGTTTTTTTATAGAGATTTAAATTACACTCTAAATATATATATATATAGTGCCTATTCAACAATAAAAGTATAGGGTATTGTCAATTAATTTGAATTAGTTAAATTTATTTAAAATTATACAAAAACCTTACTTTTGGGAAATTACATTGAAGGTTTTTAGATACAGAGTAGTCATTTTTTAATATGGTGTGCATTATTGTTGCTCGGTGACAAAACATCAGGCTCCACCTGCGTAGAAGGGAGAAGAACCTTTATAGCTATAAAACAGCTATGTGTATGTTTTTAAAATATAGAATTCTGAGGGACAATAATTACGTTTCGTCCAGCTCCGTGACTGGCACGTCTGCGCGTCAGCCGCTGTGTTTCTTCAGCAAGATACAAACTCCCAGTCTGTTTGCAACATCGGGCTTGGATTTCGCTAACTAGCCATTTAAAGGGGCTGTGCAGAGTTTTCAGTCACAGTCGGCGTTATTGCTCGCTGTCGAGCTCAACACAGTGACATGACGTACAGTAGCCAGAACGTGGCTGACCGGCGTCATGTTGATAGATGTGGTAAGTGAAGCTACACGGTTATTATTATTTGACTAGCGTTACATTGAGTTTGAATGTCGTTATCAGCCTGCACAATATAGGCCAGTGACTTTGATCTTTGATCCGTTGGATTTTGGCGGAAAATCCGTCCCGAGTCCTCTACATAGACATCAGCCCACATGACTGAACAAAAACAGAGCCTTGTATAAACTTAACAAACACTGACATTCTGTTTTGCCAGCGCTCGACAGCAGCTGCAGCTTGCTTTGTACTGCCACTGGTGTCTCTGGTCTCTCGCTGGTGTTGTTACTCATGCAGACAGCTTTCTGAGAACTTGTCTCGTTTTGTTGTTAGAAGAAAAAAAAAAAGAAAATAATAATAACTACCCGGGATAAACTCCAGTGTCTGCTGTGACACCAGCAGCCACAGTTTGTATTACTTTGTCACTGGTGTCATTCTAACGTCACTGGCGCCATCACTCATTCGGAGGGATGAGCTCCCATCATCGGAGCGGTTCTGTTGTTGTTGGATGAATAAGAGATGCAACAAAAGGTGAAAGACCACAGAGGATCGGTGGACGATCCTTATGTAACACGAGCTGCAGTTCATCACTTGCCGACGTCTTTGTCTTATCACTTGTGCCGCCACTAAGAAAAGACATGTCTCTGGCATCGTAACAGTTTTTTTTCTGCTGCGATATATCTCTCAGCATAATATCAACAAACAGATACTATATGCGGTAACGCATTACTGTGTGCTGCCAGCTGTACCGTTTCATAAATGTCACTGGTCTGCCACTGCTGTCATCACTCAGGCGCTAGTTTGTCTGCAAGTCATATTTGTGGAATGAAATAAATAAGTGACTGTAGTCTTTACTGCGTCACTGATGTGTCATGAGCGCCATCACTCCCCAAGGAGACTGAAAAATGCGACCAAGTGGTGGTCTAGAGATGACGTGTCAGTCGGACTGTGTGGGCAGGACGTTGCTGTCCGTCTGTCTTTCTCGTCGATGAACTGGAGAGTAGCAAGGGTTCTATATTGACGTTAGGCGTCCAAATATGGTTTAATTCATCTTTAAAATAAAATAAAAGGTTCACTCGTTTTATTTGCTTTCTGACGATAAGAAATTTGCTCTTTGCTCACCGGGCGCAGAGACACTCGCAGAGGCAAAGCGAAACGCAGGTACGAGTCGTCAGAAAGTGCTAACTTTGCATGGGATTTAGCTTCATTCGTAAACTACATGCCTATTCACAAGCCTGGTAGCCTCGTCTGACTGGTGACATTACTTTCCTGGCGAGCTCGTGGTATCATGTTAATTTCATCAGTTTCTCGTCCATCACTCTCTACCTCCCCTGCTTGCACGTGTCGCTTCTGGCTACGTCACATACAGCTGTTATCTCATTGGTTGCACTTTAAAAGGTCAGCGACAACCAAGGTCAAAGTAAATGGCTAATAAAATAATCAAAATAATTTGATCTTTAGAGCGCAGCAATGTCAGCCAGCCCAGACCACGTGTGGAACCCTTTACAGTACATTTGAAAGTAACACTGATTACATTGTTCACAAGTACAGACTTAATTCTCACACTGGCCCCGTTTCTTTGTCTGGGCTGTTATTGTTACTGTGTTGCCAAAGGTCGGTCGGTCGGTCTCTGCAGCCGTTACTCACTCAGGCAGACATTGTCGTGGAAAAAGGCGAGGAAGTCATTGCACTGTTCCCTGTGGTTGCCGCTCGCTGTGCAGGAGCACCAGGGTCCCACGTTGGATGTGGAGTTGTCAAGGTAGTTGGGAGTTATTGTGCTTCCTGTAGAGGTTGAGCAGAAGGGGAACAACAGTTCTGTATGTTTACGGGTGTGCTGAAGTTACAACGTCTCACATTGCAAAGTTTACAACACAATGATTGACTCTGAGCATAAGATATCATGAGTAGGGAGTAGTTTCTTTTATTTAGTTGAACTGAACATCTAACGTTTTGTTATTCAAGCTATTCCACCTGCTGCCCACTTTGAGCTAAAAAAGGAAGAAGACAAGAACAGCAAAAGACCGTCTGACTGAGGAGTCTAGTGTCCCAACAAACTGAGCCTTTGAGCAGCATTCTGGCTGATTTAATCTTGCTATGCTTAGACTGATTATGACCTTACACTAATTATGATAATCAAATAAAGGCGTTTACGTGGCAATTTCTACCATCTCAGCATTGCCCTAATCAGGTTGAGATTGAGTTATTAGTGTGCATGTAAATGTATTCACTGAGAGGAATGTAAGAAGAATACATGAAAGTGCAGTGAACAGAGACAGACGGGTTAGTTGAGCAGGCAGCATGGTGACCAAACGTTGATTGGTTCCATCCCGACTGCTGACGGAGCTCGACGTTGCTGAGCCACCAAAGTAGTATTGTATGTGTATTTCCTATTTCCAAAGGAATGGGAACTGGGAACCAGCTAACATCTGCTCAATACACTCTGATCCTTTGTGAGAGGCACTTATTTGGGAATGTGATTTTCTTTGTGGATGAATTGATCATTTATATTCCTTAAAAAAGAGAGACGGAGCTGCTTGCCTTCAGAGCATCCTCCCCTTGATCTCTCAGTGAGTCGTATCTGATGCTACAACAACAGTCCAGACAAGTACAGTTAGTTCTTCTTTTAGTTTTCTGACTTTCTAACACGCATATCCAGTCAGCTTGGTGGACTTTCACAAGTGCAGCGGCTCGCCGTGCCAACACCAGGTGCCATCACAGAGGTCTCCCAAATGTTTTTCTTTTTTCCTTTGGAGCTATTCAGCAGGAAATGATTGGGAAGTCTTTCTCCAGGAAGGGTAATATAGCCTTGTAGCTTGTATTTTTAAAAGAGGTGAGAAATAGAATCGCTGAACTTTGAGGCAGTGTGGCGAACAAAGTTCTGATTTACCTCCATCGATTTTCTGGGTCCCAGACTTCCAAACAACAACACCTCAGCATCTCAACTTCTACTTCAGCCTGGAATGGACAATCACCGCTGCAAAGCTTTCTGTCTCTGTCTTCCTTAATCTGTCTCCTTCAGCCCCTCACAAACTAAACAACCTGTTTTTTTCCCCCCCTCTTTGCAGCAGTTCAGTGCGGTATTGTTGTCCCATAATGACATGTTTAGACTGAGTGGTTTTTAACAACCTTTTGTGCATTATGTGATCTTTTGTTAAGTTTTTATCTAAAAGTACAATAAGCCGTTCTCTACGCCTCTGCCTGCTCCCACTCGTGTCACGTCAGGGATAATTCTCTCAAAACAGCGGTCGATAGTTGTAATTGCACTACTTATGCCAACGACTTGGCCGGGCATGCTGCAGCCACATTAATCAGCACTCCATCGATCATTGAACCGCACTTCTCATCACAATCTTTGATTCATTCTTTTGAGTCCTGTTGAGTGCACTTGTCTGCTCTCCGCCTTCCTCCCTCTGAAACCTTTTTGTTCCTGATCCATCACAGAAGGCGGGCGAGCCAGAGCTGGCACAGGAAGATTTAGTTCTTACCTATCAGGCCGGTGTACGCCAGTAGACATGCTCCATAGTTCTCCTGCTTGCAGCCACTGGCGCTCTGCTCGGAAGCCTGGCAATCATACTGGAACTGTGCCCAGCGAGACCTGTGGGAGCAATAACATGATATCCATCATTTACTCGTGCTTGGCTGCTGCACATATTGTGTCACTGAGGGCTGGCCGGCACTGGTGCTTTCTCTCAACGACGGGATGTGGATCTGAAACCCACAATGCTCATCTACCTACCTACATTCCTACAATCAACTCCCACTCTGCAGCACTTCAACCCCCCCCCTCCCATTCACCCCTGGTGACCTTCATCCCATTTTTTTTTTTGTTCCTCCCCACTTTCCCCAGCGTTATGTCTTCTGGTAGGCTGCCAGGTTGTAAAGAGTCAATGAGGGGCAAAGATAGACCTTGGCTCTGCTCTCTAAATACCGTGGGCACTGTCTGGCAGGCCTGGCCACGAGGAGATATAACAAATATGGATCTTCCACATAAATACTTCCTCCCACAGCCGCTCTGCCTTCCCTCCTTCACCTTTCCTGCCAGCCGCCGAGACATCTAGCCTCATCATCATCATCGTGCAAGGCTATCGCGGCCATCATATCACATCATCGGCCCCCGTCGACTGGCATTTGCAACGGGATTCCCTCAGGGCACCACAACTCCCCGCTCTCCCCTCGTTTGTCATGTCCTTATAATGATGTGCGTAAAACTCATAGGATGTGCGTTGAGTGAAGGCATCCTCTGCAGGCTGCCGGTTAATGCCAGATGACTGGTGCGGGATTGGCGAACCGCGCAGGGGCCTTGAGATACTCCATCCATCGGGGCGCCGGTGGAGAATAATGCCTGATCGATAGCCGTGACAGATGAAGCCCTTTGTCTTCCTGACATTTGAAGAGGAACTAGATTAAACGCTGGTGACCATTTGCTGTCAGAGAGAGGAGGCTGACAGGCTGACTATGTTTTCACTCTCCAGTGAAATGGAGAGAAAAACAACCTCTGCATTTTAATGACTTCATAAGACGTTGTTAGTTTTCTGGTTGGACATTAACAATCAATTTAAATTTGAATTAAATGGTTTCCATTAGTGTCTCTCATACACAGAGAGCCAAAGTAGAATAAATACGCTTATTCAGATAACTTGAGGGTCAGTTTTCTGCAAAGTACATATCCTGAAGACGTCACGGCTGTACATTAATATTATTTTTCCGCTTTGGCAGGAAAGTCACGTGTGAATCCCTTAATGATAATGGCCGCTCGAACAATGACTACTTCGCATGGCTGCCTGTTGCCTGGCTGGCTGCTTCCGTCAGAAAATGAATGTGGAATTTAATTAAACTAATTAAACACAGTTAATGAGTATAACAATTGAATTAATGAAACACAGCTGACTAATTAGATCTAAATGAACATATCATACTAGCCAGACCGATCTTCCAAGATACTCGCTGCCATTTGTTGTCCTGGGGGGAAGTCGTTGTGCGAGGCCACCACATCAACAAAGCTCTTCATATTGAACATAACAGTGGTGAAGTTGTTTTAATAGGTAATCCTGTCGACGACATACTTTTATTCTAGAGTTTAAGTTGAAAGTAACTGTCAGTGAACAAGCTAGTTAGCTTAGGTGCGTTGACAATAAGCTCACACAATATATACATGTTCTCTGGCCTACAAACAATTATTAATACTCATTGGAGGTTAAATGAAAGACAGGTAATCTACAATAGCTTCCTCTGTTTTGGACTCTCCTTTCCCTCAAAGGTCAGCATTGTCAAGACAGATTGTTATTAGCAGTGTCGAAGTTTAACAGAGATTAACTCACTGGAAAACTGACAATCCATGCAGAGCAGAGTTACATTAATCAGTATTTATTTTATATTAACATTGCATCAGCTCAGTAGGTGTAATGTGAAAGTGGTTTTATGACACTTGCTGCTCTCATCAGCTGCATTTCCAGCATTTTCTGCATGCAAAGCTATAATAAAGGGACTGTACACTACCTGCCCAGGTTCAAACAGGCAATGTTAGCGACCAGCTGGTCGGAGTTGGCCACAACACAAAGATTCTGGATGTGTAGGTAGGCAACAATTTTCTGACAAGTTAGCCATAATTAATTTCTTTTGACCGTCAGCTAGCGGCCAAAAATATAGTGGCCTTGAAGGTCAAAACTGTTTTGGGAAGTGTTGTTTTGTCAAATGTCGTCGTGTTTCAGGGACACCGTATAACAGTCAATTAATGCAGCTTTAATGTGAGAAACTGCCAGCCGAATTATCCTTTGTGTTCTTGGTGACATACTGTGTGGATTCAATTAGCTCAACTGTACACCGTGTAGCATTATTTTTGATGAATCAAGAATATCCTGCAATTTGAAAGGTCTGTGCACATTGTGTTGGATTTTTCAGTCTGTATAGTTCAAGCTTGCACAAGTCAATTGCAGAATACCTTTCCAGCGTGAAACAACAGAGAGCCAAAGTAAACAAGTGGCCGGTGAAGCTGGTCAAACATCTAACAGGAAAAAGAGACCCAGATAGTTTTCTCAGGAGTTGGCAGATCAAACATGACGTTGGATGGTGTCAGTAGCCTCAGGCAGGTATTTGCCAACAAGTTAAACACAAGAACTCGATAAGCTAATAGCTTGTTTATCCACTTATGTGGGAGTCTACTTTGTGCCTCTAACCGTCAATGTCTTTAATATTTCAGCTTTAAAACTTGAACATCAGAGCTTCAGAGCAGCACTTGAACACAGTAGGACTTTCCAAATCAGTCAGTGTTTGCCGTCATGGATCCTATGGATCACTACAAATTCCTTTTATACTATACTAAGACAAAACAAAGACACAAAACAATGTCAAACCAATATCTAATAACTATGGCAATGCTTTGAAAAGGGTTCAGCAGTAATGTAACGTGCAATGCAGCTAAAATGTGCAGGAACACCTTTGCGACCCTTTAACAGAGGCCACGGTTGCTGCAAGTGATCAGCGCAATCAAAAGACACCAACTCAGGAAATGAGGTGTAAAATGTTCTTGGCAGCACGTAAGACAACATCTGTAACGTCTACCTGCACACGTAGTCTGCTTTGCAGACTCGCACCTGGCCCAGGCAGTTGGGCTTCTCCTTGTCTTCGTACGAGCACGACGGCACAATGGTTTGCCGGCGGCGCTCTGCGCAGGCCGTGTCGGTGCAGGGACAGAACAGCAGCTCGTGGGTGTAGTCAGGGGGAACACGGTCAAAGAACTTCCTTAGGGCTTTGTTGCACTTCGGTCGGTTACACGGTCCTGAGCGGGCCGACGGCTGGATGCAGGACGAGACGTATTCCGTACGGAGCTTCTGACACGTCTCATCTATGTTGCACGCTTTGGCTGCATCCAGGCAGCGGTTCACTGTCGTTACTTCAGACTCTGGAAGAATAAGACACAAAGCATTTCATCCTTCTGTGTGGTTTGGAGAAAATCAAATCCCAGGCAATGTTTAACAATGATTTCAAGGCCTAATTGGAGTCGGTATTGACTTGCCACTCTCACCTCCAGACTCGGTGTTGTACTCACAGATGAAAAAAGAAATCTGTGTTGAAGTATAAACTAAACCAAAATGATGATTATATGTGATAGTGCCCCCTCCCTTGTAATGAATAGAACATGAATGGTGTTTCAATGATGCATGAGCCTGGGCCTGTTTCAGCCGAGGCCTAATGGCTGACTATTTCATTCTGCTGGGTCAATGCAGAGTGGCAGTGCTGAAAAAGCGGATCCTCTCTCTCTCTCCAACCGCACAACAAGGCCTGTAATTACTGCTCCATCCCCTTCATCCATCTATCCAACAGTCCGTCCCTTCATCTGAGCCCGTTCCTCACTCACCTGACTCGCTCCCTCCCTCGCCATCTTCCTCCCTCGCTGCGTGTCTGGCCACTCCTCAGCACTGCCATCACCCCCCACTCCATCTGTCGCTTCCCTTCCTCCATCCACCTCGCTCTCCTCCACCCATTCTTCCTCACCTTTGTCCATCTCTGCCTAACTCGGTGCCCATTCTCCCTCTGACTTCCGAGGTAATGAGCCACCACTGTCGAGGCAGTGGAAAGCCCCTTTTCATGACCATCTTTTTCTGGCCGCATCATTTCCCAGTCCATCAGTGTGTTTTGTGTTTTCCCAAAGTAACCTCACAGTCAATACGGCCATGATGACGCGCAGCTCCTCTGGCAGATAGCGCTGCTCATTAGTTTGTAAACTGCCTGTAGTTGTGTCTCCTGGTGAGTTCAGCTCTCACCAAGCTGTCATATAAAATATGAATGGCCTTGGAGAGCAAGCTAACAACCCACCACAAAGCAGAGGTTATTCCCAACTTAACTGCTAAGCAGCCGGGGAGGGGGAGGGGGGGTAGGAGGACCTGATGGAACTGGAGGCTGGGATGACAGATTGCATCCACTGGCCAAATGCACAAGGAACATAATATGCACATACGTTTCTATGTTGTCATTGTGTGCGTCTTCTAACCATTATGTATTCGGAGACTTGCTGAGCACGCATGCTCTTTTCCAGGAACACCCTGCTTCACATTCATGCCGTATACACAGTTACACCTCAGAGATGCCCAGCACAACCACGAAGTCCCGGGCTGTTCCTCACTGGAGCCACCGGAGGCTGAATGCACTCATGCTCCAGCTTGTTTTCCAGTCGCAGGCCTGGTCCTGTAATATTCATCATCGCATATCTACATTTTAAATCCGCAGTGGAGTCTGTGAGTAGTTGGACAGTGACATATTCTGTTGTTTTGGCTCCATAACACCAGCACAGTCGATTTGACATTACACAGTGCCTGAGGTTGAAGTGCGACTTTGAGCTTAAAAAGGAAATGTAGATATTCGTCAGCTTTTTAATATTCTAGACCATTGCTAACGATTTTGATAACATTTAAAGCGCAACCTTTGTTGTAGTTGTCCATTTGTATACGTGTTCTTCTATAATTCCTGCAGTTCAACCAATGGATGGATGAATGAGTGGATCTGATCAGTGCTAAAACTGAGCCACAGCAAACAATATGTAGTACAATCCACTTTTCCACCATACATATACACACATATTGTGGCGTCCCAGAAGTGTAGGTGTAGTGGAACGACTCTCGGACAACACTTCTAGGGCCACATATGGTCTATATGTATATATGTTCTCGTGTTCCCACTATTCCTGCAGCGTGTCCGTGGTTCCGTCAGCGTTAATCTAGTTAGACGGTGAGCGTTGTGGTGTGTAGGTTTGGTAACCCACACTCACACGCAGAGCGCAGAGATGTTGCTGTGCTGATGCTCTGCCCTGAAGCTAATGAAGCTCTTTGTTGAACTGGAAACTTTGACCTGCTGAGTTCTTCTGAGAGAAAGCTCAAGCTCACTGCAGTGTGTGTGTTAGGCTACCTCGATGCCTTTTCATAGATCCATACCAAGGTACCTCTGCCAGAAGTAGCAGATTTAGACATTTTATTTAAGTGTTCAGCATTTGGGGCATAACGAACACCCTCAAAAGCAAAGAGGCGGCTTATCCTATGGAATTCTGAGAACAAGAATGGACATTTTAATACTTAAAAACACTTTTTTTTTGCTTGTTGATGGTATCTATTGTAAGTACTGTATCTGGGTAGTAGAGTCACCCTTCATGAAGAAGCAAGCTACAAACCCTTCAGAGCTACTTTTCAAATACTCGCCCGGTGCAGGCTGGCATTGTTCACTCCACTGATAGACTTTCAGTGGCGTGAACAATGCAGAAACGGTCTCTCTTTACACACGGTCCTCTGAATTTGTGCACTTCGCAGTGGAACAATGGCCGAGCTAGAACTGCTACGCTCTTCACCTAATCTGGATGTATTAAACACCCTCAAAGTAAAGCTCTGCACTTTTTCCCTCAAAGTCATTGAATCGTATCGGATCCAAGGTGCTGGCTTCCTCAACGCTTTCCAAAGCTTGTGACTAACCTGTTGCATTAGAGACCCAAAGAAAACAAAACTGTTGGCATTTGCCTTACGACCAAGGTGCATGAAATAGAAAATACTAGTATTTCTCTCACTTCTAGACGCCAATGATCCATTAAAAGGCTTATTTTTCAGTGCAGAACATCTAATGTGTTTAAACAGAGGCACTTTCTTAAAACCACCGACTTCACTTCAGTTAACTGATTAATTGGTAAATGGTGAAGTGCTCTGTTGTTTGAATGCTCTTCAAAACATGATGAGCTGTGGCTCCGGCTAGCGTCTTTGAAAAGGGTCATCGCTCTGTTTGAGGGAGAGATGCTATAAGGGCGGAAAAACATCCATTAATCACACCTTTGTTGTTTTGGCAGTCGACTTGTCAAGATGCATGGCATGGATGTCAACTTTGACCTCCCGTGGAGTCACTGGAGTGGAATTTACGAGGGGGCTGTACAGTGCAGGTCTGGCGCTGCCGTAATTCAAAGCGACCTAAAACGGGCGGCGTCATTTTAATAAGCAGCTTATGTATGAGGTCACAAAAAGGTATGATCAAGCATGTTAAAGGGGACATCCACTAAATCTGAGTTATGGTCTTTTTATGCATTTTCCTCTCATATTCACACACCGTGAGAACTAATGATCCCATGTCTCAAATACATAACGTTGGGCCTAATTTACGTAGCTTTATAGTATCGTATCATTTGTTTGTCTTATAATTTTCATTTCTAGACACGTCGCTGCATGTCTAGATCTCAATAATTTGTTTGTTGAGTACAATATTATAATCAGTAAAGGAAACAATGGTTAAACCAATGAAAATTAGATTCCAGGTGTAATAAACCAAAATGGTCCTTTAACTGGCTTGTGTGCGCAGGTAGATTTACAGTGCTGTGTGCAAATATAACCAACATTTCAGATGTGGGCCTTAAAGGTTAATGGACTCTATTGTAAAGTTAATAGAGTTGTCATGCCCTCTGATCTCTGCACTGGTAATGGAGAGTAGAATAGTATAACTGTAACCTGAACATAACCTGAATTTACCTTTAAGGCAAACTATTATATAAATGTCTCCTGATCTGGCCTCATACCACTGTTAGAGCACATGCCTTTCTCATCCCTGTGGTATATATAAAAAAAAAAAAAGCACGTGCAGTTTGCTCATGTCACCTTGCATTACTTCAGGCATGAAAACATAAAATTTGAATTTTGACACGGATCCCTCATTGCCATTAAGTGCCGCCAACATACAGAACTACCTAGTGCAAATTTAATATCACGAGGATACCCATGATTCCTTGATTCACATCAGAATTACACCATATATTGCAGCAAATCTAAATCATGCAATTAATTATCCAGTGGAATAGAGGACTCCATTAGTGCAATATTAGTATTTCCAATTAAATCTCCATTAAAGTATAATGACTATGTTTAGCCTGTACCATGCACTCGTTTTGCAAAGGTGTTGGCGCTGAAGTTGGCTTCCGATTCGCAGCTTCTAATTGGGCAGTTAAGGGAAACCTAATTTACAGTGCTGAGCGTCCAATCTTCCATTTTTTGCACTTCTTACTGTTGCGGAAGCATGTTAGACATATTAGGGAAAGCCTTAACGCTGTGAAAACATTCGTCCGTACAACATTGGACCAGGTCTAGATTCAAAACCACTACACATAGACTTGTCAAATCTGGATGCAGGCATCTTTGCACCCACAGGTAGAGGTAGGCGGTGTGGCCACGCTGCACCCACAGGTAGAGGTAGGCGGTGTGGCCCAGGCATGAGCAGCAGAGCTCCTGCCGCCGTGATCCAAACCGCTTCCCCTCGTTGGAGGCAGCGATTTACTGCGCGGCGGTGTGAAAGCCAACTGGTTTCAAATGTTTATGTTAAGCAGCGCCCCCCCGAACTGTCATTATCCACTTTTTTGTGTGTGTGTATGTAGGACATTTATCATTATAGAGTGTATGGCATGCATGAATGCCTTCTATACTAATCACTTCATTTAAGTCATTATTTAAGTTTCACAGACTCTCTCTCTCTCATCCAGAGTATAATCGCCGTCGGAGAAAAACAAAACACTTGACTTTATGTCCTCTCCAGTGAAAAGAAATGTAACTCCTCATTTGTGTGCAGCCTCTCTCTTTTCCAAACCTCCAACAGGAAAAAAATAAAAATTGTAGCGTTCGAGTAAACAAACCGGCTCATTCTGTCTTCCTTCCCGTCTCTTTCTCCCTCTCACCATGACTTTTTTCTTTGTCTCTTTCTGTTCCCTCCCTTTTGCTGCTTCCAGTTGCATTAAAGTAAAAAGGTAATTAATCTGTGCCCCGGGGGCTAACAGCAGCACATACCAGCCCTGCGGCTTGCCCACAGGCTCAGAGGCAAGACAGAAGCAAAGTGTGGGTTGTTATTCTTCAAACACACCTGCACATCCGCCCGTCTGCTCTGTCAAAATGACATCTCGATTTGCTCTCTTTGACACATAACTTGGTTTGGACCCACTTAGGCTTTTTTGTTTTTGCTAATTAAACCCCCCCCCCCCCC
>JAVQJF010100809.1:0-20346 GCA_036023855.1 Gadopsis marmoratus | reverse complement strand
ACACACACACACACACACACACACACTCAGAGCAGCACAACAAACAAACCTTAATGAAGGTACGATTGACAAAGTCTGATCTGTTGGAGACGTGACAGCAGCTCTGACCACGTGCGGTTACCATGGTAACATATAGCACTAAAGCAGGCATGACTAAGACTCATCCTTTTTTTTTTGTTTGTTTTAACCCAGTCTCCCCCCCCCCCGCCTCTTCTGCCCTGACAATTATCTGACCATTTGACATCACCATTTTCTCTTTACTACACTCTTCTTCTGTGTTTTTGGTTTTTAACCTTCTCTCTTGTTATGTCTATTTCTTTTTCTCTCTCCCTCAGGCTCATTTGTATCTACCTGGGTGAAGTACTACTGTACGTACCATCGTGAGCCCAAGAGGGTCACCATGGTCCTGTTTGACCCTAAATCAGGAGGGAAAATGGTGAGTAGCTTTAGCCATTTAAATAAGATGGATAAGGTTAAAATGTCACTAATACATCCCAGCTATCCATCGGTCTAGCTATTTACATTATATCTATATGTTGGTAAGAAACAGAACATGATACTTGCATAGATTTCTATAGCAGTAGAGACATACGGACACCAACACACCTAGTTATCATGTTGTCTGATTTTCAGTTGCATCTCACTAAGATCATCCCACCGGGCTTCTCTCCAACACTCATTAACACACTCTGCTCACTGCTGAGTAAAACAACCTCTCACTGTGTGTTTGCGTGTATTTGTATTATTCCCAGTACACTAAATGATGGCAAGAAATATTTTCAGGGAAGCAACAATGAAGTTTTGAGATCAGAACACTGTTGAATCATTTTAAATCATCACCAGAAAGCGATCAGTTTTGCGCCAAGACCTTCAGTATCAAGACCAGTAGTGTTTTTGACACATGGTACTTTTTTGCACCCGGGAGAGAGAGAGCAGTGTTGCCAAAAATGTTGTGAAGAAGCAGCATGACTATCTTGTATAAGTCTCACCACCTACATGCTGAATAACCCAAAGCTGATGCAAGTTCAGGCCTGTTTTCTAAAGGGTTGTAACAGAGCATTTTGAGTGGGTAACTGAAGTAAAAGTAGGAACACTGCACATCACAGAAAGCCTTTCAGCTCCAACACAGTAAGAACATATCACGCAGGATCACAGAGTGACGGTGATGACATCAGACCTGGGCCCATTAGTGTTTTTATAGTTCGAGAATTGAATCTGCCATGAAGTGGAAGCGTACACATGGTGCTTTTTCACACAGTATCTTCTAATACGATAAAATGAAATAAAATTGATTAAAAAATAAATAAAAAAATTACATGTGAAGGATGTGAAAATGTCAAAGATAACTTAATTTATTGACAATATGTTCCAGTCTTCATGATGAACATTCACATGATGAATATCACTCAACATAAAGATGTTAAAGATCCCCTACAGACGTGTATTAAAACATGTGTAACAATAATGTGTGTCTGAAAAAGTATAGTTTCCACATTACAATCATTAAAAGGGCATCTACTCCTTCTAGCTCATTAAAAATGAGAGGAAGGAGACGGAGTCCTTATTAGTGAGTCCATCCAGTTGGTTGAGTCAAGCTTGTTCTCTTCTTGTTGTGTGCAGAGCATTAAAATGACCAGTAGGTTTGCATCCCATTTTGATACTACATGATGTTGTGCACAGATCAAAATGATACTAATATATTGTGATCCTTTTTTTTCCTCTTTTGCGCTCTCTGCCAGGGAGATGAGGATAGCTTCATGCTCAAGTCGTGCACCAGGAGGAAGACCGACTCCATAGAAAAGAGGTTTTGTTTTGATGTGGAGGCCGTGGACAGGTCAGTGATCCTGTCTCCTGTTCAAATCATGGACTTGCCACACAATGTTCCTTTTGATCCTTCCTTTTCACATCTCACTTTCTCTTATTCTGGGTACAAGCTGTGTCTTTATTAGCTCCAGTCACTGTGATGGAACAGCCATGCATTCTTGTCTATTTTTGAGCCATTGTATTTACAACTTTTCCATCAGTTGTCACGTCTCCAGAATATCACAGAATCCCTATTCAAAACTTGTTTCACACATACAGCACATTATATTTGAACAACTTTAGTGGGGGAAACAAAAAGACACAAACCAGAAAATAATTAAATATTTAGAGCTTCTGACTTTGTTATAGAAAGTCATGGAAGCAGAATGGAATTTGACACCTACAGCTACGTTGCTATGTTTACATGGTGTAATTACAGCTAACAGACACATGGGGGTGCTCATTTGATTTGGACCTGAAGACTTTGTCATGGCTGTTTGTCCTCACAGGCTCGGCCCCCTGCAGTGTTTCACTTCCTATACTCCTCCTCCTCCTCTGTCTCTTTCCCCCTCTCCCCTCCCTACCTACTCCTCCTCAACTTCAACCTTCCCCCATCAAATCAACTCACCTTGTCATCACCTCATCCGCTTGTTTTCCGATCCCCCATTGTGCCTTTATTTATGTACCTGGTGTGTGTGGTGTGCATCAGTCGGTGTGTGTTTGTTTGTCTCCAGAGTGGTTTAAAGAATGCTAAAGGAAGCAAATGCATTTCCTCTAATGGTTTGTTTACACATACATTTTGTCCTGTTGCTGAACAGACTGGCATAAATACATTTGATTAAAGCAACTTTTTTTTAAACGTTTGTGTTCCTTTGCGTGTATTTGCGTTCGTCTGCACCCATGTACAGCGTGTGGCTGTACATGCATCCGAGTGTGACTACACTGTATCCTGGGTGGTGTGTCATGATTGAATGTGTGTGTGTGTGTGTGCTGAAGGTTGCCAGTATCAGGGTGGCACGTCTTAGTTGCTCAGCCAAATGAATCCTCATCAGTTGGTGAATATTCTGGCTAAATTCTTCTTCCCTATAGCTGTTGATCATCTGTTTTTTACAGGAAAGTGAAACAATAGTCACACCTCTGGCACCCACAATTGAATATGCTATGAATATGAACATGAGATTTGCATGCAGAGATCCGTCTTACACAGCTGCGTTCAACTGACGACTGGCAACAAGCTTTTTGAATAAAGTATTTTAAATAAAGTGTATTGTTACTTTACTCAATTGAATCATCTAAGTCAGTCAGTCAGTCACCAAACATGTCTCCATTTGAGAAGCTCTTTGTTTAAAGTGAGATGGTCATGTATGTTTGTCTTTGCGTGTGTTTGGCCAGTATTTGTGATGGTTTGCTGATGGCATTTAACGGATATGTTTGCTACTGATCTTGATATTTGATAAGCAAATATGCTGTGTGTGTGTGTGTGTGTGTGTAGGCCTGGAGTGATCACTATGCAGGCTCTATCAGAAGAAGACCGTAGGTTGTGGATGGAGGCCATGGATGGGAGAGAACCGGTAAGTTACCACGGTTACCGGTTTGTTCTTATGTGACAGTGACAAAGAGAGAGCGAAAGAGGCACATCATGGTGGATTTTCAAAACAAGAACTCCGACATTAAAAATCATTTTTGTAGCGTCGGTCCGACTTCAGTCTCCCCAAATCTTTTCATGCCTTGTTAACATGCAGCTTTTCTGCCCTAAGGCTGGAAGTGTGTGGTAGTGCTGCTTTCCACACTCTTTAGTCATGGTCATGTCACAACACCTCCCTCATCCTCATGTCTACATTCAAATGTGCAAAGGTAATCAGCATCCATAAAGCCACAGCAAGCTTGAACAAGCAGTTGCTGAGCTCAGGTGATCCGTAAGAAAACAAGAAATGTTCATGTGTCACTTAAGCTTATGCTACCTTTGTTGTTTCCCTCTTCTGTGGCTGCTGCTCTACCTTCACCTTAATAATCAATACAAACTCACCACTGACTGCAGCTACGTGGTGCAGCCACACCGAGTCCATTTAATCCTGAACATGCCCAGACATATGGGGTCAGCACACACAGCCACAGACTGCTTTATTTTTTTTTTAATATATCTATAGTCAGCTTACTGTTGTTTTAATGTGGAAAATGTATGAATTTAAACTTTAACATCTTACGGATATGCTGTTCCGATGCTTGTGTTTTTTATTAATTAAACCCAGGCATAAAGGTGTACGCAGGGCCCTAAACTAAACAAAATATTATCACCATTACCATGGAAACTAATGTTATGCAGGCAAAGCCAGCAATACATGTGGCGCTTGTGCTTGTATATGTTTCTCAATATCTTGATGTAACCCAGACAATGTATTTGTCATAATTGGAAAAGTAGCATTCACAGCCTAATAGGCACATGTAGAAAAACAGCACTACAGCATTTTCACTTATGTTTAGTAAGATGTTGACATATGGCATGTACAAATATCTTCTGCCCTCATTAGCCTAAGAAAAGTGTTTTATTTTTTATTTCCAGGTATACAATCTGAACAAAGACAACCAGGCTGAAGGCAGTAAGTAGATTTAATTGGTATCAATTAACAGTTTATTCAAGGGTACAGTATTATTTAGCATTATCGTTTGACTTTCTGTATTGGTAGGCCTAGGGCGAGATTAAATAGAATGGGTTCTGCATTAATATATGAATATTCATAGTTCTCTGTACGTACTTTGTTGGGATGGCTCACACTCATTCTGTTCGTCTCCCTCTCCATCAGTGGCCCAGCTGGATGTGATTGGGTTCAACGTGATGAAAAAATTAATCTATGCACTGGAGACTCGAGGTACAATGTTAACTCATTCTTGTTTTATTGTTTTAGTTCTGGGTTTTTTTGCTGCATCATTAGTATGAAACACTGGGCCTTATAATAAAATTCACTCTCTGCACCATTCAGCTAGTCATGGACAACATGAGTTCAGCCACCATCAGTGGATTTATGATACATTGCTGATACATTGTTTATATTTTCATCACTTTATTCCCAATGTACTCAGTTAATTTTAAAAGATATGCACAGCATACTACACATGTGCATATGCAAACTGGTAACTGCAGAAATCCTGTCTTTGCTTCAGGTGTTTTTTTTTTTTTACATAATTAGGTCTATCATGAATAGGCGACTAGTATTTTGTATTGTTGGTAAATGTGTATACATACGTATACATACGTATACATACGTATAGGTACATACATACATGTATACGTATATATGTATATGTAAGGTGTTTCCGTGTTAAAAATATAATCATGTGTCAAAGGTCATCAGCGTGATTTAAATCCACCTTCTGAGTATGTTGTCTTCTGGTGCATCTGGGGGTCCCTTTCTACAGACAATATTCTGAAATGTCACAGTAAAGGTTCCACTCGTACAATATCTCAACCTTTTCCTTTCATCTGCTGTATTGAGTGCATCCATTTCGGCACACTCGTTGGCTTTTCATTGCTTGGCAGGCACATTTACACATAGCTGCCAGGACACACATGAAAGAATACATTTTGTTAATGTTGATTAATCAATTGTTAGACATTTAGATGCTAAATGTACTAGAATTGTACTGCTTGCCCTGCTCTTGGCCTTCATAAAACGCAGGCTCAGTTTAAAAAATAAAAAAATAAAAAATCTACATAAGCATGAAGGGGTGGCACCTTATTACCATTAATACCTTCTTCGGTTACGGCTCAGGATGTTAAACCAGGAGGTTTCTGTTTTTTTTCCCCACACGTCGTCTATTTTTGGATGGTTTGTAAGTGCATGAATTAACATTTGCTGATGTTACCTTTATCATCGGTAATGTCAAATGCAGCAAGTGTATAAGGCTCATAAGAGGAAGCACATAGATGAATATTACGTTGAGGTTGGTTCAAGTTTTCCATGGAATAAGAACAGGTGGTAACCTCTCCTCCCTCCCCTCCCCTCCAGGCATTGATGAACAGGGCTTGTACAGAATCGTTGGTGTCAGCTCCAGAGTACAAAAGCTACTGAGCCTCGCTATGGGTAAACAGACGCATGCAAACATGCATATTTAGTCAAAATTGAAAATAAAGATATATTTTCTCTTCTGTAATGTAATTGGTCTTTTCTTTCGTTGATAATCTTCATATCAGATCCTAAGACGTGTGCTGACGTGGAGCTGGAAAACCCAGAGTGGGAGATTAAGACTATCACGAGTGCTATCAAGCACTATCTCAGGTTTGTGTGAAAAGACTTAAATTAAGTGCACATACAAGGTATTAAAGCAGGAAATAATGGGAAACAGCTGTAGTTGTGTTTAAAATGTCACTCGCAAGCTGTGTTTCAGCATTCAAAGATTAAGAGGGTGTTTTAACCTCAATGACCCATGCTAAATGGATTGATTGCTCTTTTCACGACGAAATTATTCCTCTCTGAAATGACAGCACTTTCTGCTCTTTTCACTTATAGTACTTGAATAAATGCATTTCGCTGCCTTCAGTCCCTGTCTCTTGTATAAAACAAATATCTAGCCTGGATCCAACTCAATAAATTGTTAATTTTTCTGTTTATTCATCCTGTATTTGCTTGTTAAATCAATTTTTATTTAGTTTGTAAACCTTTATTTACCCATGGAGGGGTCGCTCTTAGAACAAATTATCTGTGTTCCACTTCATAGTCGCACAGCTGCACACAATCGTACGTTCCTGGTACAGCACTAGTCTTACCTGCTGGCCACTGTATAGCAGTTGATGATTAAACTTCCTCAAGAGCAGGACCAGGATTGTGGGAGGCCAGGAATAGGCAGTAGGTGTAGCGGTGCCCAAGCTGTGCTCAATCTACTGTACCTGGATGAATCTACACTGTGCAAACAAACACACAGGTACACAAACGTTCACATGTAGACACATTCATGCACATACACACACACATGCAGTTCATTGGCACATTAATGAACAACGTCACAAAGACCTACTATGCACACTCACACACACACCACACAAACACACATTTACAGCATCAGGACCTCAGGTCAGGCCTCATTGATAACCAGCAGGAGCCATTACAGTCCTCGGGCAGCAGTGATTAAACTGATGTCCAGTTGTGCAAGCTGACATGGGGGGGGAAAGGATGAGAAGGAGAACATAGTGATGAGGGCTCAGCCAGAACTATTCACAATCAACCCAGTACTCTTAACGTGTCTGTTTCCTGCGTTTCCAGAATGCTGCCTGCGCCTCTCATGACATACCAGTACCAGAGGAGCTTCATCAAAGCTGCCAGTGAGTGTCTTCTGTCTGTCTGAAGATATGTCTTAAGCGCCTCTCTATGTCTGTTTGTTCCGGTAGCGGACTGTGCCTCTTCGTGTGTGTGTGTGTGTGTGTGTGTGGCAGACCATACGTTACTGACCTGCTGTGTGTATGGAATATATGAGATGGAGAAAAAGCATGGGGAGCAGATCTAAAAGTGATAACTTAGTAAAAGCTTATTGTTTTGGTTTGTTGGGTCAAACAGCAGCTTCAGAATTTTCCATAATATTTTTTTTGTTTTTTTGTTTTTTTTTTTAAACCAGCACCTGATGTGTGGTGTATTGAGTCAGGATAAATAATTTCACTCGGCTGTCTTGAAGACAGATTGCCTAAACTAAGTAACAGTAACTGCAATCGTTTCAGTGTATTAGATCCTTCTCAAGTGGCTCCTAGGACACAGAATAAAGTTTTACGGTCTGCTTTTAACTGACTGTTTTAAAAATTTGGGCTTGGTCTGGCAAGCCCAGGTGCAGTTTGGTCTAGTCCGGTCCAGTCTGGTCTGTTGTGTTACAGGATGTGACGGTGACCTGCTTTCTTTGTTTGACGGTAGCTAAGCCTCACGAAAGCTGAGCTGACAGGGGAAGGAACTCCAGGAAATGACCGTGTGTCTCTGGCAATGCTACCAGGAAATGGCTGCATAGTGAGGCCAACTGGAAAGAAAATGAGTTTAGTGTGTATTAGGAGAAAGGAGTACAGCGTGGCAGTTAAGATTGCCACGGTAGCTGGTTTGATACCAACTTGGACCACCCATGCTATAACGCATGAATTCATGGTTTTATAACAGTCATGAAATATAACATGTGCTTGACAACTATTTGTGCAAGTTGAAAGAGTTATATCTCTCATCTCGCCCTGGTTCTTCCCTTCTGTTTATGTGGGTGTCTGCATTTGCATGTCATGAATTTGTGTGTGAATGCATATGTGCAAGAATGTATGAGTGCGCCGTTGTATTTTTTCCAAAATAATAATATTGCAGACGCAGCGGGGTGTTTTGAGGACAGCGTCCTCATTTGAACTCCCTCTTTCAACTCTTCCCGTGCTCCTCCTCTCTTTCACCCATCCTCTCCAACTCCTCCCACCACCCTGCTTGCGAACTTCATCTTCCTCCTCCCCCTCTAGTTTCGTCTCGGTTTACTCTCTCCCATCCCGTGCTACTCTGGTTTTAAATATCTGGTTTAAATGGAGAGTTTATTGTTGAGAGTGCTTTTGGGTCAAACAGCAGCTGCAAACTGTTCCTTTTTTTAACCAGCACCTGATGGGTGCGGCGTATTGGGTCAGGAGAATTTAATTTTCAAAAAACACCCAGCTGTCTTGAAGACAGTTCGCCTAATCTTGCCTAAAACAGTATTGCCTAATAAACAGTCACTCATTTCAGTATATTCTTTTCATGTGGCTCATGGCATACAAAATAAAACTGATTTAGACCATGAAATGAGACTTTGAGTAAAAGATGAGAAGGAGGGAGTGCCACCTTTAGGCATGTACTAGCAAGAAAACACATGCACACACATAATCACCCCGTCGCCATTCTTTAGGTTTTGCATTAATTTATGAATTTTATCCTCATATTTCACCTTTGATTCTCTCTATTCTCTTACTCTACGTCCTGTGTGTTAAGGCTATAAATAGCGTGACCAAACATGAATCACGTTTATCGTCACTGTAATGTTTGCTTTATAACAAAGGACATAAAAGAAAGATGAAAGGATGATATATGAAAATATTAGAATGAAATTCAGAACAATAAGAATAAAAACAAATGAGATAAAATAAAAATTTTAAATTGAGATCAAAATTAAATTGGATACATAAAAGGAAATAAAATACAGTTACAGTGCAGTAAAAAGATGCAAATTGCCAATGCAAGTAGCAGCAGCACTTTTTAAAATCTATAACTAATGTACAGTTTGACATTGAGAGTCCAAACTGGAGTAACCATGGAGTGATGTGTCTGTGGGTGATGCAATGGTTAGCACTGTCGCCTCACGGCAAGAGGGTCCTGGGATCGAAGTTGCCGGCCAGCTGGAGCCTGTGTGGAGCTTGTATGTTCTCCCCCCGTGCCTGCATGAGTTTTCTCTGCAGGTTAGGTTAATTGATTACTTTAAATTGCCCATAGGTGTGACAGTGAGTGTGAATGGTTGTCTGTCTCTGTTTGTCAGCCCTGTTATTGACTGGCGACCTGTCCCCCGCCTCTCGCCCAGTGTCAGCTGGGATCAGCTCCATCCCACAGGATAAGTGGATATAGGTGATGGATGGATGGATGGATGATTTGTTTTCTGCCTGCTCTGCTGCAGATCAGATTGCTGCAATACAAGGGGTGATTTGGCATTTGTGTTGGGTGGTCAAACGTCCCTTGGCCCTTCTCTCCTTCTTTGTCTCTCATTTGAAAGTCATTTATCTTTGCATGCAGATCTTGCGGTCAATAAACACTTAGTAACGTTTAGTTTTCCTGCAGTAATTGTTTCTTTTGCTGATGGGAACTGTGTCCAGAATTTAGACCCTGCTAGCCTTTACATGCTAGTTTACAAAGAACCTAAATCTTTGTTTCTTCCCACGATTCTATGAACATTTGTCATCATCACAGGTGGTTGTTGGTAGATGTTTCAGACAATGTCCTTTCCATGTGGCCATTTAAAGCAGTGTTGATTTAATTGGCCTCTTGGGGGAAGGCGTAAACACAACATGTGAAGTGACAGAGGGGAGAGTCTGGTGATAATTCTTTGTGGGTTCGTCACTAAGAATGA
This sequence comes from Gadopsis marmoratus, assembly GCA_036023855.1. Classification (NCBI taxonomy): domain Eukaryota; kingdom Metazoa; phylum Chordata; class Actinopteri; order Centrarchiformes; family Percichthyidae; genus Gadopsis; species Gadopsis marmoratus. Next base: position 10,458 of record JAVQJF010100809.1, on the reverse strand, counting down.
CCCCTTTTCCATTACATGACCCATTGTTCATATACAAATATTGATAAGTGAGTTAAGCTTTAAAGACGAGGCATGCATTGGCAGTATTATAGTTTAAGATATAAGTAAGATCTCTAATTACTCAGAAAGATGCAGCGTTTCACAATCACTCAACTGTATCGTTCATGAAATAGGAGACGTTGGACCTTATGCTCTTTAGATTCTATCAGCAATGCTCCGGATGAATTAAGATCATGGGGTCTCTTATGATTTTGCAGCGAAATATGTCACACTCTCTCTTAATAAACTCTTAAAAGGAATCACTCTTACTCTTAAAAAGAATTATTACTTGGTAAAACTGTAGATTTGTTTCGTATTTGTATAGTTTGTTCTATCTTGTGTATCTATATGAATCCAAGCAGAATGCTAAAGATGATAATGATAAGAAAGTAGAACAGGTGGTTGTTACGGAGTTTAAGGATCAGCCAGTGGTCAGCAGATGTGGCAAGCTTCTTGAAGTAATGCATGCTTCATTTACTTTCCGTGGGTGTGTTTGCTTTCCTGGCTTTAATTGAAAAAGTACAGTATGTACTCCATACATAATCAAAACCCCCTCTCACTATGCTTAAGAGATGCGCAGATTAAGTTTTAATTACGTGAGACTCAGACTTGTTTTCATGGCTATTCTTGGCTTTTTCAGAGCCAGGAGCTGTAAGCAAGGTGGCATTTTACACAAATTTATACTTTATTATGTCGGATTTAAGCTCGGGAGCATCATCGTGGTTGTGGGAAAGTTGGTTTCTTCCAAACGCTGGTTTAGCGTGCATAATTACCCCCCCCCCCCCCCCCTCCCCACATGTGACTGCCTGAAGTCTAGGGTTGAGTTTGGTTTGGTAAGTTTCTTTGTTAGATAAGGTTTGGGCTGGGGGACTCTCCTAATCTGTCTAGGCTCTCCTACACCTTGTTTGGCACAAAGTAACTGGAAATGTTGTATGCATGTTGTAAAACCTTTTGTTTTTGCGCAATTGGTTTATCTTAAGTGTTTGATAATGGCTTCTGCGGTTGAGTTTTTTTCATTCTCCTTCTGATCACTCTCTTAGTCAGTGTACTAGGGATCAGCTTTTGAAAATAGCTGAACATTATGATGTCGAGATTGGTGATAAACGTTTGAAAGAAAGTAGTAAAGCCATTTTCCTTTTGGAAGCTGCTGTTCTTAAAAAGGAGGAAGGAATTCAGCCTGATTTTGTAAATGCAGCCTTAAGCTTTGAACAAAACAAAAGAAACTGTTAATATTGCAATTGGAGCATGATAAGCTGAAACAAGGAGAACTTGAAATGCACCTGGAATTTGGAAAAAAATCAATTTAAAATGGAGCACACCAAATTAGACAGTACAAATTGCACTTGATTAATAATAATAATATAATAACTTTATTTGTATAGCACCTTTTAACTTTCGCAGATAAAGTCTGCTGCATTAGCAGCTCCTATCTGTTCAGTTGTCTGCATCTTCGTCACAGGTGTTCTTAGAAAATACCAGTTCTGAGGACCGTGATGCTTCATTTCACAGGGTCTGATCTCATTTGTGGGTAGCGATAAGAATATCTCAGTGAGAATTTTGAGACACAGGCACATTGGACAGTTTCATGTCTTCAGACAGTCCATCGCTGGAGGTATGTGCAAGTGTAGTGGATGTGCACATGCATGTGTATGTTGCAGGTATTGGTTACGTGTTGTGTTTAGTGTTTGTACTGTGCATCTGCTAAATTTCCAGTTAGTATATTTGCAGCAGCTGTTCTCACTGTATGTCTGTGTAAGTGCTTGTAAATGTTTGGTCTGTGTTCACTGCATATTTGAGTGGTTGTATGTTTTAGCTTTAGCTGATAGTTGATAAGAAAATGTTTGTGTGTGAGAAGCTCTGCCATTTGCGAGTTTATTGCCTTTGACGCGATTGCCGGGACGCGAGGGATGATCTAGTGTAAATCTGCTGTCATCTCTCTATCGACTGGCTCTGCAGCCATGACTTGTTATAGTCATTCATCAGGTCTTCCCTGCCTGGCTACCTGTTAATCACCAGGACGCAGAGCTTCCCCACTTTGCAGTAGAGTTCAGCACTCTGTGACTAAAACTACCTCTTCATTTACAGTGTTGTTGTTCATGGTATTGAACGAACACGTTAGTCAGTACAAGTCTGTGGCTCACTGGTGTGTTTTTAATAGTGTTTGGACAACAATGGAGAATGGCACAGAGGAATTTAAACTGTATCAGGCTTCTGCTACACAGGCACTACTTTCACTTTACTATGATCAATGAATTTATGGTTTTGGTCGTTTCATTTGGTTTGTTGACAATAACAAAAATATAGAATATTGACAGCCTTGTCCATCACACCTTGGGTGATGACATTTAATAGAGTATGTACTATACTGTAGCTATGGCAACCTCTGCAGAAGTTATATTAACCTTGTGTTATTCTTAGAAGGTGTTACTTACCGTATGTCTCTACACCAGGGTCTTGTGAATGTATGTGCACAATGACCGCTTGTCTATTCTTGTTGCTTCTTTTTAGCAACGAGAATAGTCTCTTGACTGTCGTTAAATGTGACACTGTGAACTTCGAGCTGAAGTCTTTATTTCTTCAACAGTCTCTCTCTCTCTCTCTCTCTGTGCCTTCATATCTGTCTCTGTCCAGAGTTGGACAACCCGGAGTCCAGGGTCACAGAGATCCATGCTCTGGTGCACCGGCTGCCTGAGAAGAACAGGCAGATGCTTGAGCTGCTGATGAAACACCTGGCCAAGTAAGTGTCACACACATGGACAACTGCAGCCATTCATTATGATGCTGCATCAGAGAAACTGTATTTAAGTGCAGTATTGCATTTTAGCAGTTGCTCTGCAGTATTCTTAATAATTTTTATTTAAAGAAATAGAAAAATCAATTCTCGTTATAATCGCTTGTAACAATTTTGTGGTGAAAATGGTGAATTGTCAATACGCTACTTGGGTTGGTGAGGATGGCCGAGCGTGAGCAACCAAAGATGGATACAATCCGACCGGCAATTCCATTAGTCGAGTGACTCTCGGGGAGTCTGCCCGCCACACTGGCGGGTAAATGTTTGTACCAAGATAGTCATGTGTTGCAGCCAGAGTCTGCCAGCATATTTTCTCTGGTAGCTTTGTAATAACTACCACAATGTACAACAATGGAGGAAGTTGTTCTTCTCCTACTTGTGCTTCAAAACTTTTCACTTTACTCAAAGGCTGCATAAAACACTGGATCCTGGAAAACATGTTTGATCATTACATCTTGGTATATAAGCATGACCTTTTCTAGAAATGAACTTTAAATTAACCTATTACGTGAATTAAATTGAGTTATACTCCAAAAGTAAATTGTGGGGTCCTTGCTTACCAATACAAACCATTAACAGAATGAAATAGGTGAGTCAAAAGATTAACTTTGGAAACTGATTAAGATACATTGATAATGATTTTATTATTGCATCGTAGCCCTCTGAAGCGTAATCGAATCATGAGGTGCCTGACACATAAGCACAAGCTGCTGCAGCCCATAAGCAAAAAAGCAGGGCATGATACTGTTGGCTTATTTGCAATAATTCCTCTAATGCAGCCAACTGGCATTGTGTTTTCACTGTGAACCCGCATCTAAGCCCTCTAGCGTTATCGGGCTTTCCTTCAACAGCAGCGGCATGATCTGTGCGACATTACATTATATCATGTGATGTGAATTTATGTTGGTCATCAGTCATGTTTCAACAACGTGTAGGGAAGCGTAAATGCAGTTATTTTGAGGACATGCACCTCTTTACCTGGGCTTAGTGGATTATGCCACCTTTCAGTTCAGATCAGATCAGATGGTTTTTTGACATCGGGGCCGTGTAAAAACAATATTGCCTAACGGACTAACAGGATCTTCTATCAATAGAGAAAATACACTCAGCTCCCAGTTTATTAGGTAGACTTAACAAAAACTAACGCAGCCTAATAATTCAGTCCAAACATTTTGTGAAGGTTATAATATAATGAAGTGTTTCTGTTATTCAGCCTACCCTCATTGATCTAACAATAATAGAGACACAGGTCAGTATAATGCAGTTAAGTTCAGCAGCACCACAAACTACATGTTCATCCTCCAAAATGACCACACCGGTGAGTCAACACCTCCCTAAAACATTCTAAGATTATAACCTTCAGGTTATCCATTATCCGTTATCCAAGGTTATCCATTGTCACATTTGCTGAGAAAGATTCTTGCTGCCTGCCCCTCCTATGTTTTGTAAATTTGGGGATTTACAAGTCAAATATCTTAATGTATTCTACTCTGATTTTCTTGCTTAGCACTCTCACTTTGAAATCACTGAGACTGTACTGGTTCAAAATGTGTTTCCAAAGCATGCACGCTACATGAACATCCCCGGCATCCCCTTGATCTTTGACCAGCCATCCACTTACTCCGACTCGATGCTGTGACTCTTATGTTTAAGTTGGGCAACGACCCCAAAAGAGGAACCAAACAAACCCGGTGGTTAGGGAGAACAGCATTTATTGAGGATGCGTGGGCCAGAAAAGAGTATGGCCCAGAGATAACCGCTGCAGGGGGAGTAACCAGAAACATCCAAGTGGTGTTGGAGCTGGCACAGACAGGTCAGGACAAGCTGATGCTCAGGCGATGGATGATCTGAGGCGCAGAGAGATCACAGTTAGTCGGGAACATCGAATACCATCAAACAATACAAAGGAGCCTAGACGAAGTTGCCACGCTGATAAACGGGATGGTCTGGCGACGAGTGATGGGTTGACCCAGGTATAAGAAGACTGAAGGAGTGAGTAGTCGGTAGGCAACAGCTGTGCAGGATCATCAGCTGTAGCAGGAGCCAGGAGTCAAATCAGCCAACTCTCCTCTGACACACCCACAAACACAGAGACAGACTCAAACACATAGTAACACAGGGAGACGGGCAAACGGGAAGGAGAGGGAAACGGCCATCTCTACCATAGTGACCTGTTTTGACCTGGTATTCAGTTTTCTTTTGTTGCCGGTGCCCTTTCTGTCTCGTTCTCAGGGTCCTTGCTGTTTCCCTGATATAGTGTTTTCCTCAGCTGCCACATGTAATGCTATAAACCTCTCCAGTTTTCCTCACAGTGGGTCGGTAAGCCTTTGGGGTGTACCAGCAGAGGTCTCAAGGTGTTGCATGGTGTGTGGCTAAGTGCTGTTTCTTTGTTACTTGAAAACTCTGGCTAGTTGTTTTGACAGCTCTGCCATTTAAGGGAGTCCTACTGGGATGCTTCTGGGGCTAAATGTTGAGCTGGCAGTGTTCGTCTTAGTCTCAGTAGGGTTGAAACCACTATTTCTAAGATCAATAAAGAACCCGGAAGCTTTCTTGCTTCATTACTTTATTATCCTGACAATTCTGACACTTCAATTGTTTCACCCAGGAGAGTTTTCCTCAAAGGTACATTTGGAGAAGAATGTATTTCTTATTATTTCATATTTTGGACATTGTATAAGAAAATTTACTTCTGTCTCCAATTCTTTCTGTTTCCCACCATGGAAATAATCATTTTTCAGTCTGCTACTGTTTTCTATGGCAACCTGTTTCAATAGCCATTTCCCTAAGTTTGTACGGAGTTAAGACCGTATTAACTGATCTTTTTTTTTTTTTTTTTAGCCTCTTGGGAGCAATGGAATCTGCTGTAAACATAACATTCACATATTATTAAGTCATGAAGTTGTTATGCTCAACTTGTTAACAAATGCCTATTTACATTAATTTGGAATCGTGTTAGTCCAGCATTCACTCTCCTTTTGGCTCTGTTTAGTCTCTTACTAACTTCTTTGGGAAATATCTGGCTCTGTAGCAGCGAAACACTCCACTATGTTCACAAGCTAGTAGCTAATTTGATCTGTCTGCCGTGGTGCTGGACGGGTACGGTGGGTTTGTGTCGCACAAAAAACATCTGGCTTCTAGTGCAGGATACCGGATTCTTTGTTATAAAAATATTGAACAGTGCAGCTTTAAGACTCTTTCTCTCTCTGTTCCCCCCCCCCCTCTCAACAGTGTGGCCAGTCACCACCAGCAGAACCTGATGACCATTGCCAATCTGGGTGTGGTCTTTGGGCCAACTCTGCTCCACCCACAGGAGGAGACAGTGGCAGCCATCATGGACATCAAGTTTCAGAACATTGTAGTAGAGATCCTCATAGAGCACCACGAGAGGGTAAGAGAGTGTGTGTGTGTAAAAACAAATAAAACGGCAGAGTTTGGTGGCGTGGTTGTGGATTAAATTAATCCGATGGCTTTGTCTAGGGGATTAACCTGTGTGTGATTTTGTGCATTACAACTACACTTAACACACCTAACCATTTATATCTGAATGAGCACCTGCTACATACACGTACACGCACACACAATAACTGTATCTATATACACTTCAAAACCACTTTCCCCTTTAGCCAAGAGCCAAGGAGCTTATTGGCAGGCCAAACTGCTTACAGATGTCACCATGGCAACAGACAAATCAGCATGACTGTTTGAGACCCTAGCATTGTGCAAACAGTGTGTTCGGCCAGTGAAGGAAATAAACGATGAGACACATAACACGTATGCCACACCTGGGTGTATGCATGGATTGCTACACACGGACAGGATAACTGTGTGCAGAAAGAATGACTGACACACACACACACACACACACACACACACACACAAAAGATGTGTTAGCGTCTCCATCCTCCACACTTCTCAGACAACAGCTGTCTCTAGTGCAATGTGCAAAAACAAAACAAGTGGAGTATAAATACTGTGATAAGAGTGACTCCAAATCCTAAAAAAAACACCTCATCACAGTCCTTGTGTTCACTGTCTTCTACTGTGCAGCTGCACTTCACATATCTGCCCACTCTCCACAAATAAAATGATAATTAGGTCAATGTTTTTTTTTTCTTCTGATTTCAGCCTGAAGCTTGTGCATAGTGCTTTTTATTCTCATTCCTTTATAATATAAGTAGTTAAATAAAAATATTTCATTTTGGTCTTCAGGCTCAAGCTCCGAGACATGCTCATATACTGTACTGAAACACTTGTAGGTTTCATGTGATCCTGTTTATGACATTTTATTGCACTTTTCTGCAACAGAAACAACAAATCCACTGTGTTAAAATGAGTTCTCCAGCACTCTAATCAGTCCCCCAGTCCCCCCCCCTCTTCCTTTTTTTTGTCCTTCACGAGTGAAGCTATGGGTGTGGAACTGGCGGGAAACTGAAAAAAGGCGATGATGAATGGATGTGTGGATGATGACTTTGACTTGGCTGAAATTACAGACTAATACAAGCAGAGCGGCATTAGCTGCAACAGTAACGTCAAGTTTGAAAAAAATAGAGATGCAATTGAAGGGGAAAAATACTTGTGCATGTAGACTATCACCACAGAATGGGATTTAGAGTCTAAGCTGCAAAGGTTGCAATTCAGCAGCATGAATCCAGGAATTCATTTTAGATTTTCTGTAACAGCTCACATGTTAAACCATCTCTCTTTTCACCAGAGGACCACTGGTGATTTAGCAGGACCTTGTATTGTCATGTTGCTTTATTTAGAGCTGTTTTTGTATAAAATCCCTGCCTTGCACGTTGTTGCATGTCTGTGCACGTATTTACATTTAAGCAGAACATTATCACTGTCTCTGCCCCAAATGGGATAAGATAAGCAGCCACATATGAGACCATAAATAAGTTGACCGCAGTGAGAACATGCTGCACACACAAGTTGTTTAATGGAGGAAAAAAGTATTTTCTGTAGCTTTTTTCTACATTTTTGTTTTGTAAATGTGTTTATTGTGTCTTTGGTTCTACTTACACTGACTGCCTGTATTGTTTGTGCAGATTTTCAGTGACTTGCCGACTTCTGCAGGCGGTTCGACCAACATGCAGCTCAATCTGTCCAGGAGGAGAAGCACTGAGAGCAAAGCCCCGTCCTGCAGCGAGAGGCCTCTCACACTCTTCCACACACCAACACACTCCCAGAAAGGTGAGCTGTACCACATAATTAGTCTGATTTTTAAAAATAATGAAATTTATTCATTGCTTGCTTTCCTTCTCTTCCCTTTTTTATCATTTAAGATGACTCACATCTGCTATGTGTTGCCAGATGGTAGGCTTAGGGAGGAAAATGAAGTCTCTATAACATCCACTTTTTGTTTCAAAGCATAGACAGGAACAGGTTGTCAGTGTTCAGTTTTGCTTTGAGTTGGTTGGCTTATGATTTTTGATAGTTTGCAGTGGTCAACATATATATGGTTTTAGAACAGGAAAAGGCATGTCCCTATAAAAGTGGCTACTTGGCACAAAAATGTTCATGTTATTTTTCTGACTGAAAGACATGAAAGAGTTTGTAAATCCTTCTTTATTCTTGTAGGTGAAAAGGGAAACAGTGTTAACGCCACAGTTGGCGAGCTGCAGCCGCCGGTTTCCTCCTCTGCCAACTGTAACAGCAGCAGCAGCAGCAATAGCAGCAGCCAAGGTCAAACCCCGAGACACAGCCTGACCAGCAATGATGGAGAGCAGGACACCCGGCAGATTCGGCCCAGCTCGCTGTGAGTGATTATCAGAATATGAAATTGAAGATAACCTGTTAAGCTCCTCATATACGTATATTTAGGCCCTATTATTTAAAATTGAAAATTTTTGTGAAATTCAAAACTAGAGTCACTGACGGAATCATAATAGTAATAATTTAGCAGTGTTTATTTTTAAAAATAATAAAAGGTCAAACATGTTTTATTTAATTACTAATACATAAACCAAAGTCAAAGTCAGATTTTTTTGCCATTTTACCATTTGCAGTGCAGATTTTCCCCATTTTTCCCCACTATTTCTACTCCCAGAAACCTTCTCTGAGCTATCCTTGTTTACTGTGAGGTGAAGTGAAACGTGTCTAATTGTGGGAAGAAACGCACAAACCTTCGGATGTTTGGGGACATAAAATTTAATGGGAATATCTGTTTAACCTGATCATAATCGTGTAGATATTTTGGGCATTTTTAAAGTATATTCTTCAACGAACAGAAATGAAAAAAAAGGCAAAACGCAGAAACAATACAGAGCAAAGCAAAACTAAATAAAAGCTTTACAGCTTAACAGATGTTTGTGAGTGGTGGTGGTGGTGAATGATGGGCATTTGGAAACATTTGTATATCCAAGGTCACGTACATGCTTACATGTGCAAACATCAACTTCTTTTGCACTATTTTATTACGCTTTTTTGGGGGCGGGGATGGGACGGGGTTCTCGCACTCTCCTGTCTTTTCACTCATATTTTAATGCACTTAGAGCTGTATGAACTGTGCTATATAAATAAAGTTTATTATAATTGCAGAAGCCACATGAACAAATATGCAGAGCAAAAAGGTTATACAATACCATGTGAACAATATTTTGGAACACTTAGTCACTTTGGACATTAATCCTTAAAGGGAAACTTTGGTATTTTTAAAGACAGACTGTTTTGTTAAAGAGTAAGATTTTTTTTTGTTTAATCAGAAACGGAAGTCTCGCTCTGAAATCTCATGAGAGGTTGAGGAGTTATAGGAAGACGACAGCGGAAAGTGAGGAGAGACAAGTTTGTCCGTCTCTGTAGGGATCCTTTCCATAATGTTGTCAGACACTTTGAATAACAATCTGAGCCTGTCGGTGGCAAAAAAAAAACCAAGCACTTTTAGTGGATGTACTTTTCATGGGCTCAATTGCTCGCAAGGATCACGTTGCAGCCATTGCAGCCCATTCGCGACTGCAGACCGAGGTGATCTGCTGGGCCAATTCTAAAACCTTTGGTGATTATTAGTCATTTCGACCCCACAATATTATATATATTCTGCGTCTGAAGGCGCCCAGCTGGCTTGGTGATCATATCTGAAAATGAAGAACCACAGACCACAACTGTACATGTACAGTTATGTTGTTAACCCACATATAACAACTGCACTGTAGAGAGGAACAGTGGGCCAGCCATGACTTTGTTTCTGCTCCACTGAACTGTTTTCTGCTGTGTTACAGTGGAAATGTTCACATAGACCCCTTGATAATCAGCTTCATCCTCTAAATGTAATGACAATGGCACACAAGTTGAAAGGTGGGGGTCCTTTTCAGAATGGGGTGCCTGGGTCTGTGTGAGTTGTGCTTCACAAAGTGCAAAGTCTGAACTTGATGGAGAAAAAGGGCACACTTTAAATGCCAGATAGTCTTCCCATTAAAGAGGCATTTAATGATTGAGGTGAGCAACCTGTTGGTCATGAAAGGCATCCTAATGGTGCATAAAATCGTATGTTCACAATCTTCTATTCTTATTTTCTGCTTTTTCACCTCTTAAGACGATGCTTACATGGAATAGAGTGCTGTCAAGTGTTTAATGTATGTATTGTGTGGATATATATATATATATATATATATATATATATATATATATAT
>JAVQJF010100808.1:0-15784 GCA_036023855.1 Gadopsis marmoratus | reverse complement strand
TATATATATACATATATATATATATACAGATGATCTATATAGTATAGATGATATATATATATACATATTAACTCACAGGAAGACATTGCAAAGATAATACCTTCAGTATAACGTTTATTTCCATCACTTTAATAAATTCAACAATGTAATTATGCTATTTCAATGCTGTTGTTCTGGATTACTCATCTAAAGTGCTATTATCCGGTCTCAGTCACTGCGTGTGTATGTGCTTTCAAGTAAATAAAGGCCTGGCTCAGTATTTGAGGAAATATGGTAAGTCATAAAATGTGATTAATATTAACTTAAACTGAACCATCTGTACCTCTGCTGTTGCTCCTTCTTGAGCTCCTCTGCCGTCAAGTTATAGAATTCACGAAGCACGTGTTGTTGGGAGAGGCTCTGATCGTTTGAGGTTGTCTGTCCAGCTGAGCTGACTGGCTCCCCCCTCGGAAGACAACAAGATTATATGAAATATATTCATTCATTCATTCATTATCCATACTGCTTAACCCGAAGGGTCGCAGGGGGGGGCTGGAGCCTATCCCAGCTAACATTGGGCGAGAGGCAGGAAACACCCTGGACTGGTCGCCAGTCAATCGCAGGGCAATATGAAATATAATTAACATGAAATATTTACATACAGCTGTTTTAATTCTATTTACATAAATACAGACATGTGACCTGTGTAATAATAATTTCAAGTTTTGTCAGCTGGTGCTGTGGGTTTCTTGGCTTAAGGGTCAAAGTGGTTTTCTCCTTATAAGTCATGCTTTGAATAAGTATCCAGATGGTACCTACAATGGTTTCTGACCTGTGCTGGATTGAAGCGTGACACATATCCCACAATGGCGTCTTCCTTGAATGGCACAGAGAACTTGGAGCAAAGATCCTCTGGAACGGGGATCTTCTTCAATTCAATTTTATTTATATAGCGCCATATCATAACAATGTTATCTCATATCACTTGTTAATATAGAGCAAGTCTAGACCGATCCTTTAACACTTTTTAAGTAGAGTATAGCATCAAGTCATTTAAACTTCTAGGATATTGATCTGGTCAGTTAAGTAGCAGAGGGTGTTGTTAACCTCTTGCGCCCTAAAGCGTCAGTTTCAGCATCGGTTTCAGCTGCTTTGGTGTTAATGAAACTAACAACAGGTGCACTAGAGGGGCAACAATGAGATAACCCAAAACAGGAATGGTTTTACAGGTGGAGGCCACTGACATTTTTTCCCCTCCTCATCTTTTCTGAGTGTTTTTCACTAGTTTAGTCACTACTGGTAGCATGAAGCGATACCTGGACCCTACAGAGGTTGCACTGGCAGTCCTCCAGGTCTTGGATGCACGCAGTGGTGAAGGTCTCTTTAACAGCAAGCCAGAGCAAGGCACAGAGAGGGGTCTCCCTTTTAGCCAGCAAGAGCAGGGCACAGAGAGGGGTCTCCCTTTTAGCCAGCAGGAGCAGGGCACAGAAAGGGGTCTCCTTTTTAGCCAGCAGGAGCAGGGCACAGAGACGGGTCTCCCTTTTTAGCATGCAGGAGCAAGGCACAGAGAGGGGGATTTGAATCTTCCCGCAGCTTATATTGACCAAATGACAGTGGGAGCATACAGTTTCAACCTGTATTCTCTGATGGGCTGTGGCCCTACAGGAAGATCTCACAAATGAGAACTTTGCCTATGTAAGAAAATAAAATAATTAGTTATTGGGAACTTAGCACAGTGTGCAGACTTAATTTCTTTGTACTTTGTCATCGGCACACATTATTCTTATTAATTTATTAACTTTTTTGTGATAATGATGGCTGGCTGTACATTATTGATTACATAATCTGCATTACCTGCAAAGCATCCCAATAAATGGGTACTCCACACTCTTTGGTGCAAAGCGGATGACAACACTGGAAGGCCTTGAGGTAAACTGCAGTGATTTATTTGATGCTCTGCAGCAAGGAATATTCAATTCAATTTTATTTATATAGTGCTATATCATAACACTTGTTAATGTAGAGCAAGTCTAGACCAACTCTATATGTATAGACCCAACAATTCCACCATGAGCAAGCACTAGGCGACAGTGGCAAGGAAAAACTGCCTTTTAACAAGCAGAAACCTACAGTAGAACCAGGCTCCAGGTCATCTGCCTTGACTGGTTGGGTAGAGAGAGGAAAAAAAAAGATATAGAGGGGGGCCATGATTAAAGAGAGCACACAGTAACACAGTACAATTCCACATACAGATGTAAAGCAACGGCAGTTACAATATTACTGATGATACTGATGACAGCAGGCGGTCCGCATCCACTCAACCAGACCTGTGCGCCTCCAGACTCCGCAGAACCATATCCCGCAGATCCAGACTCCACGACTCCAGACAGACAGACAGAGAGAGAGAGAGAGAGAGAGAGAGAGAGAGAGAGAAATTGAATTGAATTTCTCAAATTCCTACATATTAGATGGAGCAATATTTCGTGATCTTTCCAGATTTTTAAACCCCAGTCACAGTGGTAACATGACATGGTAAAGAGGCAGAACCTTACTGATCCTCCTCTGTACATTTGGGGCACTGATTGGTGCTTTGCAGGTAGAATCATATATTGCACTTTTCATGCCCGGTTTTCAGCGACATCGCTACTCTCCTGCTTTGCACTCACAATGGCTCATGTGAAAACAAGCGGGCAGTGAGGGGGCGGGGTTTTGCACATTTTTAGCTTGACGACTATTGGTTATCCGGTTTCGACGTAGCAACTGGATCAAATTCAAGTTTTTTTGTCACGTGCAGTCACACAAGTATAACAACAGTGCATTTTCTGGAAGTCTCCTAAGCCTGTGCCATTACAACATATAAAATATAAAGATGAACCTTTATTTGTTGATATAAAAAAAAATATATGACTTTGGGACTTCCAGCCCATACTTGGCACAGATGTTCCTGTACACTATGCTAGCCACTTCGTAATGGAATTCCATGTATGCCTTCCTTGCCTAATCTTACACCCCGCCGTTATGTGCTGGATTGTTTCAGGGGCACAGTCTGCATCTGAGGTCCTGCCGGGTGTGGAAGATCCCAGTCTCTATTGATCATACGTTCAGAGCCTGTTCCTGTGTTGCCATGATTAGTGCCTCTGTGCTGTCTTTCAGTCCAGCCTTTTCCAGCCACTTGTAGGATTTCTCTATATCAGCCACTTCTATCTGCCGGTGGTACATACCGTGCAGGGGTTTGTCCTCCCATGATGGTTCCACCTGTCTTGCTCACTTCTGATGTCATCCATGTAGAGGAGGTGGCTGATGGTTGCTCCAGTCCATAGGCGATATCCGTATCCACTCTTTGTGATGATCTGGCTGAGAGGGTTCAGACCTATGCAGAACAGCAGTGGGGACAGAGCATCTCCTTGGTATATGCCGCACTTGATGGTGACTTGTGCAATTGGCCTCCGTGTTCATTTTCCACAGCCCGATTGATGACTCTTAGAGTCCTGTTGATATTGTACAGTTCCATGCATTCCAGGATCCATGTGTGACGCATCAAGATGTAGGCTTTCATGCCGTCAAGCCAGGCAGTGCACAGATTGGTCTGGCTGGTCTTACAGTCTCAAGTGACTGCTTTATCTGCCAGCAGACTGTGCTTTGCACCTCTGGTGGTCTTACACATTTCTTTCTGGGCCCCGCTCATGTATTGCATCATGTGCCTAGTCATGTTAGCTCTATGATGCCTGACAGGAGTTTCTATGTTGTTCAGAGGCAGTTTATCAGGTTATTGGCATGTAGTTGGCCCTTTCCGGGGATCCTTCAGGATCAGGACTGTCCGTCCTTCCGTTAACTACTCAGGGTGATTCTCATTCATTAGCAGCTGGTTCATTTGCCTGTCAGTAGGTTTGGAGCAGTCCAGTTCTTCGTACCTGTGACTCTTTCTTGGATGTCTGCCACTGTGATGGTTACTGGGTCTTCTACAGCAGAAGAAGGCAGTAATGATAGATGTAGAAATCCCAATTGACAGCAACATCAAGAAGAAGGAATACAAGATGCTCGAGAAATACCAAGAGCTGAAAGAAGAGCTCGAAAATGTGGAAAGTGAAGGCAACAGTGGTCCAGTGGTAATCAGAACACTCTAGGCTATGACCCCCAAACTGGGAGAGTGGCTCCAACTTCCAGATTCCAAGAACAACATCCGAGATCTCTATCCTGAAGAGTGTAGTCCTAGGAACAGCTACTGTAAGATACTGCGCAGGACCCTCAAGCTCCCAGGCCTCTGGTAGAAGACCCTAGCTTGAAGGAGGAACAGCCAGCTCAGAATGAATTAATGGCTTCAGCTGAACACTTTGAACGGCACCTTATGAACTCTGAATAAACGCGGAGGGACTCACGTGCACTCACATACACAAACATGCAAACGTGATTTCAAAACAAAGAACACAGCAGCTCAGAGAACACACACAGAGGGAGTGTGCCGTCGGGAAGTCGATAAATGCCCTGCATCTTGCAACAGTTAGGGTTTTTTTTTTTCATTTTAGATGTTATTAGTGACATCAAAATGTGATGATTTATGACTTTATGATTTTAGAGGCTCTTATTATTTATGTAGAATTTGTATTACTTGATATAATTCCTGTCATGCCCCGTCTCTGTGAGTGACCGTGTTTCCTGTTTTTCTGTTGCCTGTCCCGTGATTTCTGAGTGTTTCCTGTCTCAGTCACCCTTGTGTTTCCCTGTGCTTTCACCTGTTCCCCCGTGTTCACCTGTCGTTCATCCCCTCTTTAATGTTTTGTGAATTTAAGTGTGTTCAGTCTCTTGGTTCTCTGTGGCTTCATTGTCGATGTCTATGTCCGTGCAATGTGTCGTAGTGTGGATGATCTCCGTATCGTTGTTTTCTTTTCTTCAGCTCCCCGGTTGCCTTACCTGTATAAGTGCCTTTTTGCTGTGGTCTCTATTAAAGCCAGTTCATACCCGCAGTACGCATCTGGGTCCCTCTTTCCCTCCTCCACACCCTGCCTCCACTGACAATTCCAACAAATGATGTCTAAACATGATAGTATATTTATTTAAAAATTTAACTATTTCTTCTTTGAAAAAAAAGGAACTTACAATTGGAAGAAGTTATATTTATTTCTTATTTATGCCATGCCATGTCAAAAAAAACCAGTTGGGTTGAGAGAGAGGGAGAGAGGGGATGGAGTGAGAGACAGTGAGAGCAGGAGGAAAGAGAAAACACAGCAACACAGTACAGTTCCACATAGAGATGTAAAGCAATAGCAGAAGTTATGGTATTGATGATGTTAATATTAATAAAAATACTAGTAGCAACATATAGTAATACTAATAATAAGAGAAATAACAATAGCAGCAGCGAGTGTTGAGCAGGAACATGGTGGCCTGCAACCACAGATCCTGGCTATACAGCTCCAGAGGCAGAAATATCTGCAGAAAGAAACCAAAGGAGAGAGAGCGAGGAGAGGGAAAGGGAATATGAGGAGGGTGTATGCCTCCCATACACAAACTGGGAGCTGGTTCCACAGGAGAGGAGCTTGATAGCTGAAAGCTCTGGCTCCCATTCTACATTCTAAGATCATTTAACTAAATGATGTCTGTTTTGTTTGTTTATATGTACTGGAGTCCCCCCCCCTCGCAGCTGCTTATACACCTCTTGGTTGTTGAATTTGTGTGTGAGGACTGATTGTATGAGTGGAAGTTTAATATCTGCACATGTGAAATACTATAATTTGCTCGTTAGCATGTTTTATCACGCACGCGAGATGTGAAAGAAATCTAACACCATACCGTGGACCCAGCCCATAGGCTGTGACACTTACTGACCCAAGGCAATCGAGAAGCCAAAACGTCTCTGGTTTAATTATTTTTCCTCTCATTCATAAGTAACTCACAGTTTAGGTATATCTTCTCTTATCTCTCAGCATAGCTCAGGATAAAATGAGGTGACATTGTAAATGCCAATATTATATAAAATATTATAACTATATAAACAAAGTGGCATAATGACCAAAATCACTAATATTTTAAATGTTTTCTCCCTTTGTCCAGACTACAGCCTTCCTGAAGCAAAGAGCTTTACCCACACCCATGGTTTCAGTTCCAGATCCATGATACACACACCCATCCATGTCATGGCTGTGAGTACCACTTGCCAGTTCAGCATTATGCTATTATAGCCACAAAACGTTAAAAAGAACTGTCCGTTACAGATCAGTGAAAAAATACTGGAGGTTTAGTGTATCTTAGATTAAAGACAGAATACAAACAACTAAAAGCTTGTACATTTCAGTTATATCATTAGTTCTTTCATATCAGTACAGGAATTGGTGGATTGTTTTAGTGTTTTATAGTGTAAACTGAGCTTAAAAATGTGATTGTGTGAGCATTCTCTGTAGTCCAGCCAGAAAGCTGTAAGCTTGACTGATGGTCTTTTTTGTAGAGTTTCCCCTGCAGCGCAAAGATACACCACACAAGTAATCTGGTTTGGAGATGGTAACTACCCAAACAGTACAAGTGTGGCTGTGATAGACTGCAGAAGGGATATGTATTATAAGCAGTGATTAAATTTGGATAGTGGAGCACAGTGTAGCACAGGGCAGGAGCACAGAGAAGCTGAGCGCAGTACAGCGCAGCAGAGCACAGTGCAAAGGGCACCACAAGTCCTTGCACACTTGCTGTTTTTTGTAGCACAGGACAGCAAAAAACAGCACAGCACATTCCAACGTAGGCAATTCATTTCTACAATTATTCTACCAATTAGGCCAATTTAGTCTTATTATTGTATTTCACTGTAGGCAAATTAGTATATGCAAATGGAGACGCGAGACCACTCGTAACATTTCTTTGACAGAGACAATGATCGTTTCTAAACAACCAAGATGCGTCTCCAACCATGTGACAAAACAACAATAGAATCCCACAAAGTTATGTGGCATATATGGCTGAAATAATTAAAAAAGATATTTTCTGTGTAATTTATATTAAAGAACATGTTTAATGAAAATACAGACACTTTTTAGGAAAAGAAATGCATTAGCAGCATTGTATTTTTTAGTATTT
This sequence comes from Gadopsis marmoratus, assembly GCA_036023855.1. Classification (NCBI taxonomy): domain Eukaryota; kingdom Metazoa; phylum Chordata; class Actinopteri; order Centrarchiformes; family Percichthyidae; genus Gadopsis; species Gadopsis marmoratus. The sequence goes on along the minus strand of JAVQJF010100808.1, from coordinate 8,746 downwards.
GGCCATTTATGTTGTTTGAATTAACACTAGGCCTTTCTAGTGTTAATTTAAACAATGACTGAGAGACCCCCCACATAACAAATCCCAACTATAAATATAATCCCTGATTATTAATTTTGTCATTTGTTAAAATGTTATTGTTTCATTATTAGTATTAACTTTGATACCATCACTACTATTGCTTTACATCTGAATGTGGAACTGTACTGCGCTGCACTGCTCTGTTCTCTTTCCTCCTGCTCTCACTCACTCTCATTCCACAACCCCCCCATCCCAGTCGGTCAAAGCAGATGATCGCCCACCCAGAGCCTGGTTCAGCTCAAGGTTTCTGCCTGTTAAAAGGGAGTTTTTCCTTGCCACTGTCACCTAGTGCTAGACAGATAGACAGTCTCCTGCTCTATATGAAAGAGTGCCCTGATGTAACCTTGTTATGATTTGGCGCTTTATGAATAAAAATGAATTGAAATTCTAACTTCTGTCTTAGTTTTGTAGCTTTGGTTAGCATTTCTAGCAGTAATAATAACATTGTACTCATCAAGGTAATTGCTAAGAGCTGGTGTAGCCAGGATTTTACAAATAGCCCACTGGGGTCATGACTCCAAATCCCCCGAAATGCCTCCTCCTGATTTTAATCAGTTCACTTTTATAACTTTAGGATATAATGTATTTAGGCAAAGATTTTTAGTTAAAGCTAATGCATAGAGACGTTCCATATATTTTGTTAAATCAAAGAAAAGAGGCCAAACATGTCTGTATTACCTTAAGAAGGTTTGTACAGTATAGACACCAGTATTGATACCCAGCCACTTGTATTTTTTGTTATCATATATGTAGTTAAATGGTAGCTATGGCTCTGGCTGAGATATGGGAGTGCAGCTGCATTGCTAACAATAGGTCTGACAGAACACGAGCAGTCACACCCAAACACACCCAGGATGGCTACATTTAGATGGACGACCAACACTACTGACTAGATTCTGAACAATGTTAAGACAGAAGAATATAAACAGGACGTTTGTCTGCTGCTTTCAACTGGCCAGTCTAACAATGCAAAGGCAGCAGCGAGATTCCGGCTGCTTACACTAACCTCCTACACCAGGATAGTTTCACTAGCCTCAATCACCATTTCTTCTAAAACTGTTAATAAAAGAAGATACTAACCATTACAGGCAAAGAGAAAAAAAAATGTTTGTTGCAGTACTGAGGAAGTTAGCATTAAATTAGCATTTTCATATTGCAAATTCAGAAGAAAGGGTATTTATCTTTTCCTACTGTTTTTTAACCTTTTGTTTTACCCACGTCACCACCCACCCTGTAGGTGCCCACAGTTCACTCTTCTGGATTCTCCTCTCACTCTGCTGTGGAAACCAGTTCCAAGGTGAGGAATAAAGGTATGGTCCAGAGTCACTTCCAGACCTCTCAGTCACACAGCAGAAGCAGACGCTCCAAGTCTCTGTGCCAGGCAGACCAGGAGGCATTTCCTCTCACTGTGATGGCTCCTCCAGAGAATGCCTCCTACCTTGTCACTGTGCCTCCCCCTGGCACTCTAAGGCGCAGCCTGAGTGGGACGCTGGCCAAGGAAAGAGACTACTGGAAGGAGGTGGAGCTGCCCTATCAGTACACCTACAAAGGCCCCTCCCACCGCACCATCAGTCGTATTACCAACCGACAGCAGCACAATCAGCAGCAGAGTTCTGCCTTCGGCCAGGAGGGCTGGGTGGGGACTGGCAGTGGGGTCCCCATGGCAGGGGATGGCTGGGGGACACAGTGGCAGCAACATGTGTCCAGGGCAAACCACGTCATGGGCATAGGGCAGTACCAGGCCCCTCTCCACCGGGCCACCTCTCTCCGCAGTGTGAGGAGTGTCGGGAAAGGAATGGATGTCTATGATGGAGCATCTATACGCAGCAACGACCCACTGGAAGAGTGAGACATATTCATTAATTTGCCTGGCTACAACATGTGGGCCATTTGTAGCTTTAGATATTTTTGTAGAGTCTAAGTTGCCGTATATAAGACTTATCAGACAGAACTCTCCTGCAGAAGAAGAGGCTGAAAGAGAGTGACATTATTACTGTAAAACTGTAATGTGATAACAGCTTCACCATACACTGCTGGTCATAGCCACTGTTAATATATACAGCTTAGTGCGCGTGTGTGCGTGTGTGTAGGATTCAGGGTCTGGACATGGCTACAGCTGTCAGATATCTGTCTGAGTCAGATGCTGCCTTGCAAGTTCTGGGAGCTGCATGCATACAACACCAGTGTTACCTTAGCAACGATGCCAAAAAACAGGTAATGCACATGCACTCAGTTGTGTTATATTGCCTTTATTTAATTTATTTATTTGCCCATTTGTTTTTTCATTTAGTTTGTCATTTATTCATCACCAGCACCTCTTCTCACTATGTGTGTATTTAGCATATGGTGTCTCTCTCAGGTCCATGCTCTGCATGGCATTCCAGCTCTGGTTCAGCTTTTCTCCAATGACAACCAAGATGTGCAGCGTTATGCCACCGGCGCCATTCGGAACCTCATCTACGAGAATGCTGACAACAAGGCGGCACTCGTAGATGCTGGTGGAGTGATGAGTCTCGTCAGCATCCTGAGCGAACCTGACGAGGAGCTTAAAAAGACCATCACAGGTAGTGTTGGTTTTTGCAGACTGGTTTAAAGCCATTTTTCAATTATATAACTGAGGCGTTACTGATTAGTCTTTATACACTGCTCAAAAAAACACATCAGATCTCAATGGGAAAAAAATATCTTGCTGGATATCTATGCTGATATGGACTGGGTAATGTGTTAGGAATGAAAGGATGCCACATTGTTTGATGGAAATGAAAATTATCAATCTACAGAGGGCTGAATTCAAAGACACCCCAAAAATCAAAGTGAAAAGATTATTTGGCAGGCTGCTGAAATGTCATTGCAGCAACTCAAAATGGTACTCCGTAGTTTGGGTTTCATAGATTTCATCCCAATACCTAATGGCAGTCATCATTGAACCCAGGACCCACTGCACCACCATAGGGTCTGACCATGGGTCCAAGGATTTCATCCTGATACCTAATGGCAGTCAGGGTGTCGTTGTCTAGCCTTTAGAGGTCTGTGCATCCCTCCATGGATATGCCTCCCCAGACCATCACTGACCCACCACCAAACCGGTCATGTTGAACGATGTTACAGGCAGCATAACGTTCTCTATGGCTTCTCCTTGCACAAAACAACAGATACCGGTCCTGCTGCTGGGTTAAGGACCTTCTACGGTCCTGTCCAGCTCTCCTAGAGTAACTGCCTGGAATCTCCTCCATGCTCTTGAGACTATGCTGGGAGACACAGCAAACCTTCTGGCAATAGCACGTATTGTGTGACATCCTGGAGGAGTTGGACTGCCTGTGCAACCTCTGTAGGGTTCAGGTATCGCCTCATGCTACCAGTAGTGACACTGACCCTAGGCAAATGCAAAACTAGTGAAAAACAGTCAGAAAAGATGACAAGGGGAAAAATGTCAGTGGCCACTACCTGTAAAACCATTCCTGTTTTGGGGGTTGTCTCATTGTTGCCCCTCTAGTGCACCTGTTAATTTCATTAACACCAAAGCAGCTAAAATGGATTAACATCCTCCAGATCAATATCCCAGAAGTTTAATTGACTTGATGCTATAGTCTGCTTAACAAGTGTTGCTTTAATTTTTTTGAGCAGTGTACCTTACTGGTTAGAATTACTCAGTTATTCAGACAACATAATGAAAACCTGTTGTGGCTGCAGGTGTCCTATGGAATCTGTCCTCCAGAGACAACCTGAAGGAGAAGTTGTCCAAAGAAGCTTTATCAGAGCTGACAGAGAAAGTACTGATTCCTGTGTGCAGCACCATCCCTCTAAGCCCATCTGAGAGAGACATCTTCTACAACACCACCGGCTGTCTCAGGTGACTCCTCAGAAGACCCTTTTCAAGCCATTCCCCTGTGCTTAACATTGGTATCTACTAGTAACTTAGATTACTGTTACAGCACTTTGGGTGCTGTAACCGTTTCAACTGTTGAAAAGCGTATATATAACTAAGAGTGCAATTTATCACAACTAATTGCTAATTAGCAATGCACACAAAGTACAGCTTAGGCTGATGGGACAGTCAGTTTTCTAGATATGTTGTCATAAACCAAAGTATTGGATACATTTTAAATTTTGACCTTATGATGGCTTCAGATGAAAAGTCAGGATTACTACATCTACTAGAAGATGCCAGGCTTCAGAGATTTGGTGTTTGGAGTATGGTTGTTACTCTCCAAATGGATATTTTAGCCGTGCTAGCAGCAGGTCAATCACTTAGTTGGACAACCACTTTGATCCAGACTGAAATATGTAAATAACTACTGGATAGATTGCCATGAAATATTGTTTCGACTTTCGTGTCCTGAGAGGATGAATCCCAATTACTTTTCCCCTCAACTTTACCTGTTGGGGGGGAAGTGCCACGAGCAGGTTCACGTGTGATTGAGTGAAATCTGTGGCCATGCTTTTGGCTGGTCTTTGGTGCCAGGTGAAGTGCCCTTTATACAGTAGGAGATGAGACATGCATTTTTTTCTTCAATATCAATGTTATACTGAGGTCTTCTGGATAATTTAAGGATACTCTAGATCAGGGTTCCCCAGTTACTTTTCCCCATTGTCAGGGTTGAGGTTGTAGGCAGTGGAGAGAAGGACCTAAATGCAGACAGCGTAGTGGGTTAAGTAAGGGTTATTAAAGAACAACAAAAGAAAAAGCAAAGTCAATAACACCAAATGCAGGGGAATCCAAATCAGAGAGAATCCAGGCAGGGGAACACAGGACAAAGGCAAACCACACGCCGTAATGAATGACCCACAGACTAACAATGAACAAACAAGAGACAAAGCAACTGAACTGGTATAAGTAGACAGGACACTGACGAGAGAACACAAGACAGGTGACAAAGACATGAGAAACAAAGCTGAGACACGCAAGACCAGAGTGCCCAAGATGAATCCCAACATAAAACAAGGAACATAAACACTCACACCGACGCAGACCGTGACAACCATGGGCCAAATTATGTCATGCATGCCCAGTCAAGGGTTTCCATTGTGCCAGTTAAAGTTGTTATATGTGCAGATGTTGCTGCTATTATTATTAGCACGTGAGCACAGACCTGTGAGATGGCCCTATTGTATCTGAAGGAATTATTATTATTCTTTACACAAATAAATCACAGTTTTGAGGGCCTAAAGTTGCTCAAACTCAAAAATTAGATTTTTTATGGGTCTCGCACATGTGTGTGGCAAAATAGCTTGATGAAGCCCCCTACAAAATATTAACAAAGTAGCCCCTGTGGCACGTTTCACCTAGCTGTACAAAAATGCTAACGTCTTGATGCCAGATACAACACTTCGCCTTCAGAGGTCTACTGGAGTCCATGCCTCAACCAGTCAGCGCTGTTTTGGCGATAAAAGGGCGACCTACACAATATTACATACACAGTGCCTTGCAAAAGTATTCATACCCCATACATTTTGTGACATTACAAGCACAAACTTAAATGTATTTTATTGGAATTTTATGTTATAGACCAACACAAAGTAGAGCATAATTGTGAAGTGGAAGGAAAATGATACATGGTGTTCAAGATATTTTACAAATAAATATCTGAAAAGTGTGGCATGCATATGTATTCAGCCCCCCTGAGTCAATACTTTATCAAACCACCTTTCGCTGCAATTACAGCTGCAAGTCTTTTGGGGTATGTCTCTGCCAGCTTTGCACATCTAGAGACTGCAATTTTTGCCCATTCTTCATTGCAAAATAGCTCCAGTTCAGTCAGATTGGATGGAGAGCATCTGTGAACAGCAATTTTCAAGTCTTGCCACAGATTTTTAATCTGGACTTTGACAGGGCCATTCTAACACATGAATATGCTTTGATATAAACCATTCCATTGTAGCTGAAGGTGTGTTCAGGTTGATGCGCAGTGTTAGGTGTCCGCCACACATAGCGTTTTGCATGTAGGCCAAAAAGTAAAATTTTGGTCTCATCTGACCAGAGCACTTTTTTCCACATGTTTGCTGTGTCCCCTACATTAGTGATGTGTCGTTCACGACTGAATCGTTCACTGAACTACTCTTTTGAATGGAACCAGTAGGAACAAGTACTCTCAGAGAGTAGTTCATTTCATGTGCATGCGCATAGCTAATGCTCGAGTTTCGTTGTTCTCATGTAGACTGGATCTATCGTTCATTTAGATTTAGATTTATTATTGTCATTACATGTTTACACATGAACGAAATATGTTCTCAGGACCGAGAGCGCACAATACAAAGTACATAATATCTAAACATTAAAATATCTAAAACAACTAAAAACAGCACAGCTGTATGTACAAAGCACAGTAACACACAGGGCGAGCCCAGTCAAGTTAGATTGCAAGACCTGGAATTCACCAGTCTCACTGCCTCTGGGTAGAAGCTGCGTTTGAGTTTTGTTGTTTTGGCCTTGATGCAAACAATTTATGGGCCGGGTGGGAGAGATCCCCCATAATGTGAGCCGCACTGCTCCCACATCTGCTGATATAAATGTCTTCAATGGAAGGAAGGCTGCTGTGAGTGATCTACCGAGCGGATTTCACCAGTCTCTGCAGCGCCTTCCTGGTGGTGATGGAGAAGGTCAGTGTACTCTCCACCACACACCGGTAGAAAGCTACCAGCATTGAGGTGTTGAGTCCGGCCTGCCTCAGCCTCCTTAGGAAGTGTAGGCGCTGGTGGGCCTTTTCTGTCCAATCCTGAGCCTGTATAGCTGTCATGCGTAGTCGACCGGGTCTAATGTTCATTTCTGTCCAATCCTGAGCCTGTATAGCTGTCACATGAGAACAATGAAACTCAAGCATTGTTGTTGAACAATGCGCATGTGCCAAAAAATTTACTTAACTGTAAAGTGAAAAAGTAACAAAAGAAGCCACCCGATGTATTTTTTAGTGTGTGTGAGTCCAGAAAAGACATCTTAAACCAGCCATTGTTTATTGCCTACAACGGTGCCTCCTCTTCATACGGGTAACGTTTGACACCCCCAAGAAATGAATGACTGACTCAAAGAAAGAGTATTACATTTTTCTGAATGGGAGTTAGTGAACTAAGTCTGGTTAATGACTTGGTTATCCCATCACTACCCTACATGGACTGTGACAAACTGCTTATTGCTTTCTTTCAACAATGGCTTTCTTCTTGCCACTCTTCCATAAAAGCCAGATTTGTGGAGTGCATGACTCATAGTTGTCCTGTGGACAGATTCTCCCATCTGAGCTGTGGATCTCTGCAGCTCCTCCAGAGTAACCATGGGCCTCTTGGCTGCTTCTCTGATTAATTCTCTCCTTGTCCGGCCTGTCAGTTTAGGTGGATGGCCATGTCTTGGTAGTCTGAGATGCAACCTGACAGCGTAGGATGGACCAAAACATAATGTCACAGAGGTTTTCTATTGGATTTAGGTCAGGCGAGCGTGGGGGCCAGTCAATGGTATCAATTCCTTCATCCTCCAGGAACTGCCTGCATGATCTCGCAACATGAGGCCGGGCATTATCGTGCACCAGGAGGAACCCAGGACCCACAGCACCAGCATAAAGTCTGACAATGGGTCCAAGGATTTCATCCTGATACCTAAAGGCAGTCAGGGTGCTGTTGTCTAACCAGTCATGTTAAACGATGTTACAGGCAGCATAACGTTCTCCACGGCTTCTCCAGACCCTTTCATGTCTGTAACATGTGCTCAGGGTGAACCTGCTCTCATCTGTGAAAATCACAGGGCGCCAGTGGCGGACCTGCCGATTCTGGTGTTCTATGGTAAATGCCAATCGAGCTCCACGGTGCCGGGCAGTGAGCACAGGGCGCACAAGAGGATGTCGGCACCCCAGGCCGCCCTCATGAAATCTGTTTCTGATTGTTTGGTCAGAGACATTCACACCAGTGGTGTGCTGGATGTCATTTTGTAGGGCTCTGGCAGTGCTCATCCTGTTCCTCCTTGTACAAAGGAGCAGATGCTGTCCTGCTGCTGGGTTACGGCCCTGTCCTGCCTGTCTCCTGGAATCTCCTCCATGCTCTTGAGACTGTGCTGGGTGACACAACAAACCTTCTGGCAATGGCATGTATTGATGTGTATATATAATATATATACACACACATACTGTATATATATATTCAGTATGTATATGAAATATGACTATAAAGAAAATGCACAGCTGTCCTGCCAGCGCATGCTGGTGCTGGAACGTTTATCACTGCTTGCAGCTTTAATTAATATTATATACTGTATATATAAGTATTGGTGGAGATAGTAGCAATAATTTAGGCTTAGGATTCTTGAAGCCTGTGTTGAGGGTCACACAAGAAAAAATATTGCATTCTTGAAAAAAAAGAAAAAACAACCATTTAATTAAAGCTGCAAGCAGCGTTGAACGGGCCCTCGCAGACCTGTGCACGTTGGGGTGTGTGCACGTCGGGGCACGCGCGCTGCGACCTCGGGCACTGAGAGCCCATACCTCTCCCTGTCACTAGGTGGCGCTGTGACCGCAGATGTCAACGAGTGCGCAGTCGACCTTAGGCTGAGGCGGGCATCACATGTGTGTAGTTTGGTGCCTGTCGGACAATGCACGGCAGAGTAATAAACTACTTCCTGTTTACGGCGAAGCGATATGACCACGGACGAAAATCAGCATGTAGACGGCTTCAGGGCGGGGGGGACATG